>JARFOD010009121.1:0-25173 GCA_031763545.1 Mopalia muscosa | reverse complement strand
GCGAGAAAAGAGGTTGCTTTCTGTTGCCCTGGTGTTCGCAGAGCTAAAGGGTAACGGGAAGCAGATTTGTTTGTGAGGTTCTGTATTTGTTCTGTCGTCATATAAGTGAAATACCCTTGAGTACGACAATAAACAACAAAGTTTAAGAAGGTTGAAACAAGTCTGGGAATGGAACCACACAACCCTCAGAGTTAAGCACCTAAATCACCAGCAGTAAATCACAGCACCCTTGACCACTCAGTCACCTGTGCCCTGGCCTTCTTCAAAATATATTGATGTTGTCCATCAAGTATATGAGCAAGTCATATCTTGTGGCTTCGGCCTCTGGCAATCGCAGATGGTCTTTACAAGGTTAGCTCTTGGTTTTCCATCGTAATCAGGCTGTGTACAGTGTGAAGTGCACAATCCGTCATCATATAAATGAAATTTTCTTGAGTACAACGTTTACCCCCAATCAAACAAACAAACAAATTCAAAGAGATGGATTAATGTTTTACGCTGGGCTTAACAGTATTTTACTTATATGACAGCAGTGTATTCCAACAATAATTGACACTAGCACAACCAAGATGTTCAGCAATTCCTTAATGTTGAAAATTTAATATTTCCCCAGTGCTAAGTGAAGACAGCGTTGCTACTCTTTAAAAAAACTGCCCTTTAGCCATAGGGCTCCAAAATAGAAGTATTCTTAAATAAGTTAGAGCAACATATGCATTCTTCAAGCCAGAGTTCTATAAGTTCATGCACCATTGAACGACTGGCTCGTAACTTCCACATCACATGTTTGTTTTTAAACGGCTCTAACAGGTTTACAATTTCATTGTTTCCCTCGTATACACTGTTAGCATACATATTGAATATGATGCATAAAATTTGCCAATAACCTGTCAATCATCTCATATGGTCCGGTCTCTGTTATTGCTAGTACAGTATACATACATGTATATATATATATATATATATGGCCTTTCCATCATGTAAGATATATATGTGAAGTTACAGTTAATACTAAACCCAACCCTAAAACTAACCCTTATACAAATCCTTAAGGATAACACAAAACTTAATCTCTGTTGCCCCGGTGTTCGCAGAGCTAAAGGGTAACAGGAAGCAGATTTGTTTCTGATGTTCTGTATTTGTGTCCATAGTCGTATAAGTGAAAATCCTTTGAGTACGACGTTAAACACCAATCAAACAAACCTAAACTAAACCCAAACCTAACACTAACTCTAACCCTAAGCCTAACCATGAAATTCACCTCCTATCTTAACAGACTGACCATATATATGCATTCAATATTAACCAACAGGGTACATGTATATGAACTACATACCGGCACAACATTCCTTCAACACTGTCTATTTCATTCAACCATATCCAGCAGTAAATAATGCAAATTTTGTAAATGTCTAAAAAGAGTATTTAAATGGAATTTGAGACTACTACAAAATTGAAGGACAGAAGTATGTTACATTGACTTTTTCAATTTGTGTAGTAGATAAAATGATATCTGTATATATTTGAAGAAATAGGAAGTGCAGGAGAAATTGACATTTAGGCTATTTACATGTAGTATATGTGTATGATACTTCATGAAAGGGGCCACTGAGAGAAAGGAGCAAGACAGGCTGGAGCTCACTCAGCATGGCATACATTGTACATGTAAACTACATTCAGTGTGGTTTGTGTTCAGTCACCTTGGGCTATAACACTGCAAAAACAGGCTCCAACTAAAGCCTGATTTTTATTGATAACAAAGACAAACAAGTCCCTGTCCAATGTATTTTCTGACTGTGCACGTGGATCACTCACTGTCAAGCAACACAGTTCCACAGATTCATGACCTGGTTCATCTGTTGACAGGGATAAAAGGATTTAAGCTCTGCTCACCAATATACACAGTCTGTAGTAGGTGATTTGCTTTGGATTTGGTAAATGTACCAGAGTCTTTAGTGTGCATGCATATATATAATAGATACAAGGCCCGCAGCCGTGGCTCAGTAGTAGCGAGTTTGCTTCCTGAAGTGAACATGCTTCGATTTAACATTCACGGGTTCCGGTCCACCTTTCGACCATCAGGTATATGAGCAAGTCAGATGTTGTGGCTCTGGTAATCGCAGGGGTGGTGTTTACCAGGTTTTCTCCCGGTTTAATAGATGAAATAATAGAGTTTTAGGGGGGCAAATTATGCCAGTCTTTTGGATTGGCCCTGAAATTAAGTTAATATTATAAATGCTACAACATTGTTCAGGGACTATAAGCTATAGGAATTTTTCTACTAGATAGGGAAACTGTAAAAATTAGACACTCAGCTACTTAAGAATTGAACCAAAATGACCATGTTAGACACCCTTCTTTTTTTTTCTGCCTTAGCCTTTGGAATGAATTAAGTCATTTAAATTAGCCCCTAAAAAAAGCTTAATAATAATATGGTTACAACAGTCTGTGTAAAGGAGACAAAGCTACATGCATATACAGGTCAATTTCTCTACTTTGTCCTTGTTTTATTGCCTTGGGATGTCTCCATAATTCAATAACTTAATATTAATACTGCAACATTGTGAAGGGACCAAATCTATATATATTTCTTTGCTTTGTCCTTGTTTAAGGGACTAGAATACAATTAACTTCATTCAGAAAGTAACATCCAAGTGAATACATTCAACTATTGCCGATTTGTGCTGTCTTTGATTTACTTTGTGTCTTCGACTTGTGATTGTATTAGAATAAAATTTACTTCATTAATTGGTACAAGAAGTAACATTCTTTAAATCAAACTAGTCAACCGATTTGCGCTGTTTTGGATCGGTCTTGTAATTGTCTTGTCTTCTTGCCAGATACCTTTGTTTCACTAATTCATTGGACTCACTCACTGTTATTAATTCTACAAGTGTAGTGACCTTCAGAATGGCATAAAAAAAACACAAAACAAGCAAAACACTCCACATGTCTTGTTTACTGCTGTTAGATAAGGGGACACTGTGGATGCTTGTAAACATCTGTGTTTACCTGTTATTTTTTGATAGATCTCAGTCTGATCAAAGTGATAAGATACACAGGTAAATGTTCAAAAGAAAAGCAATCTGATGTATTTATTTATGAGATGAAATCAGTGCTGTTGCCTTCTCAGTGAAGTATTGCCTCAAGGCCAGATATCATCCTTGTATCCATCCACCAAGCGAGGTATATGTTTACCCAACATATATAAGTTACCTTTGCTGTAGGGACTGTGGCCGTGGCTTAGTGGTTTAAGCGAGTGTCCTTTCTGAGCCTACTTCGATGTACTGTCACAAGATCCAGTCCATCTGTCGACCATCAGGTATATGAGTGTCACACTGTTATAAGGAAAGGAGCATTGTGAAGTGGACAATCCGTCGTAATATAAGTGAAATACCCTTGAGTATGATGTTAAACACCAATCAAACAAACAAACATAGCTTTGGCGTCCCTTTCACAAAATGTCAGTGTTGGGTATGGGATGCCTTAGAACACATGAGGCCCGTGGCCATGGCTCAGTGTTAGCGAGTGCGCTTCCTGAACTGAACATCCTGTGATTGACCATTCACGGGTTCGAGTCCACCTTTCAACCATCAAGTATATGAGCGAGTCACATGTTGTGGCTCTGGCAATTGCGAGGGTGGTTTTTGCGAGGTTTCTTCCCAGTTTTCCACCGTAATAAGGCTGTCTACAGAGTGAAGTGGACAATCCGTTAAGTGAAATACCCTTAAACACCAATCAAACAAATTAGAACACATGAAGTCGATCTGCTTGGCATGTCTTTTTATCATGCGTGTTTTTGTCCTGTGATGGTTTCCTTCACCCATGATCAATCAATTGGCCTGGCATGCCATCATATAAGTTAAAAAACCTTACTTGTACATGTATGTTATTTTCCATTAAACCACAAACTAACAAACAAATCACTAAATTTGTGTCATGTTAAACTTCATTGTATAGTAGAAAATATTCAAGGCCTGTGGCAGGATATCGGTGGTAAAAGTACTGTTTATCAGGCTACTGGTCCGCCTTACACTCCCAGGTTTGAGTCCCTAGTTAACCTCAGGTGTATATATGAGAGAGTCCCATCACATAATCATTAGGTGAGTGTCAATAATAGCAGGGTGTTTGAATTTAATTTGTATGAGGTTTCCTCCCTGTTTACTATCGTATCTAGGCACATATAAGACACAGTTAGAAGCGGAATATCCATCATGATATAAAGGAAACACCATTGATTTAACAAGCTCAAATGTCTAATGACCAGGTTTGTTTTAATTACAGATCGGCAAACACTATGGGATTATGCTCAAGGTGCTATAAAGGTAAGTTCAATATTTTATTGTTTACGAATATCGCGGAAGATTTTCATTGAAATGGTTTCCATTGAAGTTTTTATAAATTTATCAACCAGAACTTCTTTAAGAGGCATTTAGAAGTTGGATAACATAAAACAAATAAGAATTTCATATAGATAACCACTTCTTGGTTTATTGGTCATAAATAAAATGGTTGACCAATATACCAAGATGTTATCAATATGAAGAAAAAAAAAACTGTTTGACAAAATGTCAAATTTCTGATGAAGACAACATGTAAATTACAGAATTTCTCTCTAAATACTAAAGGCCTATATATTTCTTTCAAAATTTCTCCCCAAGACATGGGATTTCCCTGGAACCATGGTTGTCACTGGATTAACACATATTTACATTACCCTTTGATCCGGTGTTGAAGACCAGTCAAATTAATTCAAAATCGACTACTGCCTAGTAAGGGGAGATACATGTAAGCCAGTGCTTCCTGCTTTGGTTACTGCACCAAAGCCTGACAATGCAAGTCACCAAGTTGTTGGAAGAGAATTAACAAGGTCTATCTGTCTTTATTCATAAAATTTAACTTGTCGTTTCTAACACTTGCCGAGTTAAATAGGTTTATTTTAGCATGTGATCTTCCTCTGATATACAGGTACATGTAGTAAAAGTATGTCAGAGGTAGATCATGTGCTACAAATAGACATTTTTAGCTCTACAATTGGTTGGAATTACATATTCAATTTTTTATGTTTACAGAACAGATACTAGGCCATGTTCATTTTCATCCCAAGATTATGTAAAATATATCAATTAAATAAAATGCAATTTTAAGAACATTCTTTTTTCTGTTTCATTTCATCCTCCCAACATTTGAAGGCAAGATGCCGTTACAAAATATTAAAGACATGCTGATACCTCAACCCTATTCCTTTTCATTATTAGACTTTAATTTGAATATTGATTACAGAGCACCTGCAATCCAAGGAAAGCATGCAGTCCTCTGCTTCGGGTAAACCAGGGCTGACATCTAAAGATAACAAACCAACCTGCTCCAATCTAAGAGTTTCTCCCAAAGGTTTGTTTAAATGGATCCTTGCAATCTAATCTTATTCAATGTTAAAACTAACATGTTCAACTAAAATACATTTATGTTTTTGTATTGTATTTACATTTCACCGTTCACAGGTTCGAGGGGTTGGTTTTTACGAGGTTTCCTTCAAGTTTTCCACTGTTATATGGCTTGGTGCAATGTGAAGTGGACAATCTGTCGTCATATAAGTGAAATACCTTTGAGTACGACATTAAACCCCAATCAAACATAAAAAAACAAACCTTTCAGTATCCAGATCAGTCTGCAATATGGTTGATATATTATTTTTCTGTTTGTATATTATTTTACATAATAATTTTAAGAAGAAAACAAACACGAAAATTAATCAGTATAACAAAATTTCTAACATTTCTTGCTATCTGCCCCAGTGCCATCCACAGCATCTACCTCAAAGGGAGAGAACCTAGTGAAGAGCTCAACACCACTTTGTGATTCAACAACATCTGGAGCCACCAGTAGACTTCATGGAGTTACTTCCCCTGTTATACCACAGAACAAATCAAACAGTAGTTTAAATACAGATATAAATAAAGACAGTGCTAAAAATGACAATTATACCTCAGAGCGTAGTGCTGAATCCAGTAATAAAGTAGATGACCGAGTTGGTTCCTCAGTTGTGATTGGCTCAGAAACTAACACACAAGATAACATCTCCACATGTAGCTCTACAGATTCCTTATCTTCCATGGATACAGAGAAACGGGGCACAAAAAGGTATTATTTTAACAATGAGTGAACTTAAATATATTTGTTTTGTATCTTTAAAGTTAAGTATATCAGATTATATTCTTTTAACTCATTTGATAGTACGGTTTATTGTCGCTGATATATTTCAAACATGTTCAAATTCATTTGGCCCGTAGCTCAGTGGTAGCGAGTGCACTTCCTGAACTTAACATGCTTCGATTTACCGTTCATGGGTTCGAATCCGCCATTCGACCATCAGGTATATGAGCGAGTCACATGTTGTGGCTTCGGCAATCGCGGACAAGGTTTTTGCGAGGTTTCCTTTCGGTTTTCCACCATAATAAGGCTGTACAGTGTGAAGCGGACAATCCATCATCATATAAGTGAAATACCCTTGAGTACGACGTTGAACACCAATCAAACAAATCAAATTCATTTGATACCACTGTTACCACATGATGTCAAAAGTGCTTTCCTTGTTCAGTTTTACGGACAATATCTCTCTCAGAATTTTTCTGCTGTGAATCTCATTGACAACATAGGACAACGCGATGCATTTCCCATGATTTACATTCTATGAATTCATTTATTACAAAGATGGCTTTTAAGAAGCAAATTTCAGTCTTTATGTCGCTGAAACTACATTGGATTTCGTTAGTTAATTTACAAAGAAGAAATATTATACGTTTCAGGGTACTTCTCCATCATGCAAGTAAAAGATACTATACCATGTCATAAAACATTATCATTTAGTCTCCACCCCTACTATCCTCATATAAATGAAATACCTTTAGTTAAGCCAACAAACCAATTAATCTGCCTAAAGTTGCAACCTACTCACATTTCTCTTATCTTCAATTATCTGTTGGGTTTTTTTTTCAGGTCACTAGGTGATGTAGAAGACAGCAGCGGAAAGTCCCCTCAAAAAAGCAAGAAGAGATGTAATGAATGTTCTTGTAAACTGGAGTTAGCTCAGAGAACCATTGGCCAGTGTAGATGTGGTACGTATTTTTGTTATAGGGCATCAATTTTAACTCAATGGCCATTCTTCCACCCATAGAAAGTCCTATACCTATAGTTCAAGGGAATACCAGGTCCTCAATGCTGAGGGTCAACCAATGACCCTCCTTTTGTACGGGGTGACTCTTGCAATCAGTGATTTTTTTCAAAATCAGAAAATGTGGAATTTTTCCTCACAGAGACCATTTCAAAATTAATGCCGACAAAATGAATACAAGCATGTAAGACCTATTGTCAAAACTTTAATTCAAAATTCTCCTAACAAATATAAATTTCATGTGTTTAAATTAACTGACTAGTTAACCGATAGAAAGGAGCCATGGACAAGGTGTTGCCGATTAGTGGCATTGTCACTGCAGACAGTGTTTTTTTTTTTGGTGTTGTCATAATTGAATATATATTTTAGGTAAATTTAAATTTTATCTCTATGTGATTAATTTTTTTAAAAATGTTTGTAAACGAGAATGTCAAATTTTGAGCATTTTTAACTAAAAATTTGTCATATCAAGGGCAAATATCATGGAAATGCTTTGCTTGATTCAAAGTGACAACAGTATTGTCGGCCGGTAGAAGGCTGAGTGGTCTAGGTGGCTGGCATTTATTGCTAGCGATTTGGAGCCGAACTGAGGGTCTTTGGTTCGATTCCGGTAAGGTTCTCCGCCTGAAATTATTCTTAACTAGATTGCATTTTTACTACATGCAATAGGGAGTCTTCACAAAATAAAGTACATAAGCTTACTTGATACTATCTGTGTGTAGCATGATCGCCCATCATTTAAGGAAGTCTGATCTGAGCGTAATCATCCTGTCTTTAGTTAATATGGATTAACATTTATTTTGATTTCATTAATTTTTTGGTTGTGTTAGTGTGAATTTATTATATTAGAAGGCATCACATTCCTATAAGTGAGACACCCTTAAGTGTGTCTTTAAATCTACCTATCAAGAATATCTGCATAGTGTCATGGTTATTAATTGCTACACACAGGAGCCTTGGACATGATCACCCATTGTCTACAGAAAATGGTCTGGAGAGGAGCTTACTGTTGCCCTGATGCTCTCAAAGATATGGGGCAACAAGAAGCTGTTCTATTTTAACATATGAAATTTGCAAGTTTTTTTGACATCTTGTCTTTGTTACCAATAATATCAAAGGTGGTTATTAATGAAACAACCCTAAGTACATGTACAAGGTTAAACCCTATTTTAACATTAACTCTGAGTGAAATAATCTTAAGAATGGCTTTAAACCAGGACCCTCACTGAAAATATAATCTCAGATTATATCTTTCTGCTTAAAAAATCTCTTAGGGACAAATCGGCCTTAGTGGTTAGCGAGTGCGCTATCTGATCCTTCTTGGATACCATTCACAGGATCGAGTGTGTCGACCCTCACATATATGATGAGGCTCCTGCAATCACTGGCATTTCCTCTTGTTTTTCCACTGTAATAAAACAAAGAGCATTGTGAGGTTGTCATATTAGTGAAATACCCTTGAGCTTGACGTTAAACCCCAATAAAACAAACAGACAAACTTTGGGACAAGTCACCTTTAGTTTTTTCTCAGTATTGCGCATATGAAATAAAGTGTAACCAAAACATTTTTTGTTTACAGGTTATGTATTTTGTCCCTTGCATCGATTGCCAGAGCTGCATAATTGTGACTTCGATCATAAAGAAGATGGTCGAAGAGAAGCTAGAGATAAAATGTTAAAACCAACAAGACACGTGGGCAATTCCTGCAAACGAATCGATTCCTAACACCGTGAATTTTACCTCGTCTGGAATATATGGGTACTTAAACAAGACGTCTTACTTTTGGCTCGTCAACACGTTTTTATCCCATAAATTACTACAGCCTGATTTACCAAGGAGGATTTTATGACGAATCATCAGTGTTAATTTGTGAACAATATATGTGCCACATGCACATTTGACATGTATGGTAGTGTGCTGAAACTCATCAGCGTGTGCTGTTTCGGTATGCAGTGTGTGCTCTATGGGTATGCAAACCTCAGCATGCATTGACTCTCTGTGTATGCAAAATACTGGTGAAAAGATTGCCATACATTGTGTATTTGTGTTTAAACGTACTGGGAATTCAATGCAAAAGTATGATGTTAAAACGAAACAGAAAAAAGTGAATAAAAACACAGCTGTCATCAATATGAAACTATGTAAATAAACAACATTGACCACTCAAACAAGAGCAGTTTGACTCATTTTAAAAATTGTTGTCTGTGATGACATTATTGCAAATTCATTAATACTTTTGACTTTTTTTAAGTTCTGTGCTTGCAATACAAAAGTAATACCTTCTCCTTTAAAGAAACACTTATTTATAGTTAAATGTGTAGTGTTTGGTGGACAGTTGCATGAAGTCAATATAATTTTCTTCCAAAATTTATTCTGGATACCTAGTGTGTCTTTTACATGTAGCAGTATGTTCTTAAAATATTATGTCAAATATCCTTACTCGGAACAAAAAACAAACTCAAATGCATATAGCAAGGCAGATAGCCATAAATCATATGATTATAATGGCTTGATTCAAATAAAAATAATCTGAAATTGATGGCGTCTTATACGGGTCATTCCTAGTTCTGAGACAGTACTATGAAACAAGACATGTTTGTTATTCAAGCTATTTCCAAGCTCTCCTTTGGGCAGGCAATGGGCAGCAATGGCTTAGGCAGACACCTGTCCAAATGGGCACCCTGAAATGAACAATTGCCTCATCGGACACCCTGTTTTAAGAAACTTTAACATGCAGGAGATAGGAAATCTGTCAAAAGTGGACACCCAGTTATTTGAAAAGTGAAACAAAATGACCCTTTTGAACACCATAATTTTGATTTCTGGCTAAGCCTCTGATTGGCAGGGAGCTTCATCTTGCCCTGGTGTTCCCCGAGCTAAAGGGTAACATGGAGCCAACCTGTTTGTGATGTCTGTATTACATCCTGTAACTGTCCTGTTTTATCTTCTTTTTACTTGTTGCCAGTGGCATTGAGGGTGGTTTCCTCCACCAATTGGACTGGTACACTGTCATATGAGTAATATAACCTTACCCTTAAAGCTTTTATATGATATCGGATATTAAAGGTACATGTGAGTTATACTTTCATCTCCCTATTTGCTTGTAGTTAGTGACATACATGTATATGATTGGCAGGCCGAGTCTGTGGATTCAATATTTATCTTCAACCAACCAAGAATTATTGTAAACACCACATGTATAGCTAAATACATAATTATATAATCTACTATTGCCTATTGAGCTTGGAGATCTTTTTTCTTCTTTTTTTTTCTTGACTATTTTTTTATTTAAATCACTCAGATTCAATGACCAGTTTGTTGGTTAGGGTTTTGTTTTGATGTGATGTTTCAGAGTATAAACAAGTAGAAGACTCCCGTATGCTAATCACTCTCTACAAATCTGGTAGCATTTTGAATACGAATATTCACATCTTGGCACACAGTTGGAGGGAGCTGTTTGAAAAGCTTTGGGGCGTCGCGAAGCTGATCCGTTGGCAATGACCTTCGATTATCCTTTGTTGGTTGCCAGTCCGGGTGGTTTCCCTCACCCATTGGGCTGGCACGCCATCATATGAATGACATGACCACAAGTATAGCATAAAACCACAATCAAACAAACTCTTATCCCAAGTGACCCTATTTCCCTTAAAAATAGTAACTTACATATTACAACCAATGCATTGTTATGCTTTTGATTCAAATAGTAGCATGGTATTGGTATGGACATTTCTGTTGTCATAGTGAGATCAGAACTAAGGGGTACCACATGGCAGATATGTTGTTTATTGTCTTTTTTAAAAGTTTTTTGTGTTCATCCAGTCTTTTCTTTTTTTGTTCCTTCACCCATTAGGATGACATGCTGCTGTTTTGATTCAAACCCAAATCCAGCAAGTCTCTTTGTTGTTGCTTCTCTGGCAAAAAGTAGTATGTTGTGAGCATATGTTGGTAGTTATTCTGTCTTCAGTTAGTGTTGGAGGAACATTGTTTTTCCAACAGTCTCACATTTGTAGTTTTGTGGAGTCTATTTACTATAGGAATACATATCTATGTCAAATAAGCGAAATAATGTTGAGATGCACAATTAACATCCAAGAATTCAGACTGTCTGTAGTCTCATTGATAGAGTATCCACTGGACAATAGCGGTTGTAAGTTCTATCCAGTCAAAACAAGATTTCACATGATTCATTCCACTTATAAAGGATAAGCTCCTGTGGCTTAGTGGTAGGTTGTGCGCTTACCAATCCTACTTCAATTTAAATGTACAGTTCACAGGATTGACTATCAGAAATGTGAGTGAGTCACATGACGTTCATATATAAGTGAAGTACCCTTGAGGATGGTGTTAAACCCTTATCAATCAAACAATGCATTTTTGTCAAAAACACACTCCATACTACCCCCATTGTAAGTATCAGAAATGTCTGATTTTAAAGGGGTTTTTTCCCTGTCTAAAGAGGCCAGGTAAACATTTATCCAACTGGTCGCAAGTGAAGGTAAAAATCAATAAATTACTCGCCTGTTTAGTTGGAAATTGCCATTAATGCATTTTACTGGCAGAAAGCATCTGGATTGCTCATTAACGATATTTTCTTTCTTTGAATGCCTTCTAAATTTTACAGGGCCGTCGCTTAGTGGTAGAGAGTGCGCTCCCTGAGCTGAACATGCTTCGATTTACTGTTCACAGTTTCGAGTCCGCCTTTCCACCATCAGGTATATGAGCGAGTCACATATTGTGGCTCTGGCAATTGCGGGGGTGTTTTTTCCACCGTAATAAGGCTGTGTACAGTGTGAAGTGGACAATCCATCATCATATAAGTGAAATACCCTTGAGTACAACGTTAAACACCAATCAAACAAAACTGAATTGAATTGTTTCCAACTTGCTTTTAAAAAGGTATAGCATTTTATTGAATTAGAATAAAAGTATAAATGGCATTGTCTTGTGTAGAAGTACTGGTCCTTTTAATGAATCCTTTTAATACATTAGAATAAAATTATAGTTTAAAACTCTCCTATTGAATAACTAAAATGTATTTATTTCAATATTTCAATACTTAAGTAAACATTACAATATTCCCCATTTCTTTTGGCAGGGGTGTATTTTTCTAGTTTCATTCTTATAAATGTTAGGTGGAAAAATAATACATGTCAGGCAAGACTCACGCGACAGTCACGCCATGCCTATCATCTGACCAGGGATTTAAAATAGGGTCTAATTAATATAGCCGGGTCAAATTCTTTTGCCTTTGTTTGTAGCAGTGACAGTTGTTTTTGTTGTTTTTTGCTGAACAGGCACATTTCCAGCTAGATTAAATGATAGGCAGCTAAAGATTTAAATGTTAAAAAATGGACATAGTTTCTATTAAGATTTTCTTTGCAGCAAACTTTAACCAACAAATATGTATGATTTGTTGCAACAGAGAAAAGGCAGTTGAAGGGAGCTTCCTGTTGCTCCCAGAGCTATAGAGCAAGACAAAGCAACTATGTGATTAGTGTCCTTACATTGTTATTGTCCTGTGTTAACAGTGGCTTCTGTGTGGTTTCCTTCATCTTTTGTTACTGCACGCCATCACTATAAGTGTTGTAACCTTTTATGTGTCGGTCAATGAAATTAATGGTGGAATTAGTTATACTAAACCAAAAATTAGGCGTTGAATGCACAGCATTTGCAATGTCTTTAGGTCATAGGTCTTGAGGCCGCAGCCGTGGCTTAGTGGTTTAATCCAATTTACTGTTCACGGGATCGAGTCCACCTGTCGACCATCAGGTATATAGGGGAGCCACACGATGTGGCTCCTGCAATTGTGCGGGAGGTTTTAACAAGTGTTTCTCATGGTTTTCCAGTGTAATAAGGCAAGGAACAGTGAAGTGGACAATCTGTCGTGGTATAAGTGAAATACCCTTGAGTACCACGTTATACCTAAATCAATCAAACAACCAAAGAGCTTGATAGTTATTCCATCAGAGGAGTAGATTCTTTTCTCGTCGACTAGTTCAAACCTGCCTCATGCATGTACCTGTACCATAAGGAATTTTTGCATACGATGCAGAACTACACCCCAATTCAATGCAACAAGGAATTTGATCAAATCTGTTGTCATAGGTGTATTTAAATGTCAACCTTTATGCCTTAGAGGTTACTCAAATAAGTATGTTGTAATGCCAGTCTTTCTATAATTTTGCGCAAATTGCTTGAACTGCCTGTTGCTTTAAATAAAACTTTAAACTATTCAAATATGAAAATTTATTAAAAGCTATATAACCTATGATAATTTGCCATGTGGGTGTTTATTTGTGAGAAACTGAGCTTTTTTAAAGAACATTGTTCCTTGAATATGTTTTCTTGGCTTTGTCTTATTCTCCTCGCCTATCACTTGAGAAACATTAATTTTTCCTATAAAGCAAATCCTAAAACTTTTTAGGGTTGGTTTGTTTAGCTATTGCCTTTTAGAGTGTTGGTCTTATGAATTAAAATATCCCTGAGCATGGAGTAATCAATCAATCAATCAATCAATCAATCAATCAATCATTAATCAATACATCTATTGTTATTGTTACCTAATCTGACTTTGAGAACTCCAATAGCAAGTTTAAGGGGTACCACCTTTGATATATTTTCCAAAATGTTCAATACATTCATTATTGAATGCTTCATGTACGTCGCTATCCTTGTTGTGGTATAAACTACTATTAGTATTTAACATGTTTTTATTTCATTATACAAACAAACATCAGTCCAATTCTATTTAGCTGATCTGTGCATGTTTGCCCACTTACATACCGACATACATGTACAAATTATTTGGGCATTTTTATGGACTAAATTTCTTTTCTTTTTTTTTTTCATATATTATAAATTTAAGTCTGCTTTCATACATTTAAGAGCTCCTTTCATTTAAAAAGATTAATTAAGGAATTACAACTGAATTTTTTATACATTTTACTCTTTTAAACATCTGGTGGTCTATCCATTGTTAATGGAATCGACTGTATGGTACAGCCCTTGACTTAAAACAAAATCCTCACCAGCATGTCCCATGGCTGTGGTTCAGTGATTAGTGTGTCCATGTACTGATTCCTCTGCCATGTACCATTCGCCCCGTACATGCCAGTGTGCCTTGGCCCTGCAGAATACTTCCTCGGTCGATCGTAAGAGGCGAGAAAAGAGGTTGCCCTGGTGTTCGCAGAGCTAAAGGGTAACAGTTTTGTTTGTGATGTTCTGTATTTGTGTCCGTCGTCATATAAGTGAAATACCCTTGAGTACGACACCAATCAAACAAACAAACTTAACTGACCAACTCAAAATAGAATATCTGTATTGTGTCCTCTTTTTGTCCTGTCTGTTAGTTGCCATTGTTATTAACGGTGATTTCCTTCACCCATTGGGCTGTCACGATGTCATGTGAATAAGTTACCTCCCCTTATTTTTAAATTGTCTAACCATACTTTTTTGACAAGCCGGCTGACCAGAAAAATATACAGATCATAAATTAACAGCTTGAACAAAAGGGTTGTCCTGATGCTCTCTGATCTTCAGGGCAAATTAAAGCTGATCTGTATGGTGGTTTGTTTTGTCCTAACTTGTCATTGTTTGTTGCACTTAATGTATCAAGTGTCTTCCTTCACCTATGGGTCTGGCCCGCGACCGTGGCTTAGTGGTAGCGAGTGCACTTCCTAAACTGAACCTGCTGCGATTTACCGTTCACCAGATTGAGTCCACCTTTAGACCATCAGGTATATGAGCGAGCATGTTGTGGCTCAGGCAATCAGTTTTTATGAGGTTTCCGCCCGTTTTTCCACCCTAATAAGGCTGTGTACAGTGTGAAGTGGACCCTTGAGCCCTCAGAGTTCTTCTAAAAGACACAAAAATCATTCATATGTTTACATGCTGACAAAATAAGCTGATGATTTTTGCTCTGGCTTTGTTTTTTAATATATCACAAACAAATTTCTGTTCTAAAATTTGTTTCCAGCATACAAGCTGATTTTTGTACTGGCATTGTTTTTCAATATATCTCAAACTGATTTTTGTTCTGGTTTTGTTTTTTTAATACATCACAAACAAACTTCTGTTATAAAATTTGTTTCCAGCATACAAGCTGATTTTTGTACTGGCATTGTTTTTCAATAGACAATGTACTTGTATCACAAGCGGACTTATGTTTTTACTCTGTGTTTCAGGACACCACAAGCCAAGAGAAGAAAAAAGTGGATCAGTTATTGGCTGAAAATAAGCGATTAGAAAAACAGAAGAATGAATTAATGGCTGGTTTCAAAAAACAAATTAAACTGATTGATATTTTAAAAAGACAGAAGGTAAGTGTTTTACTCTTCGATTTTGTAATATTTGTTGTAGCCAGTTGAAGTGAGCCTCCTGGTGTTTAATTGCAACAAATCCTTATTATAGACAACAAACAAACTTCATCATTGAATTTTTTAATTTTGATAAATTTCTGTTGATTTTCAGAAAGATTTAATTTTTTGTTACTGATACTCTTTACCTATGTTTTTCTTAGGCATTTTTTTTTTTTTTTGGTGAAATGTTATTTTTTCCAATTTATCTTTAATATACATGTATAACCCTTGACTTCTTTATTATGGTATATTTTAATTCTGGTTGTGCAGGGAGATAGGAGGGAGCTTCGTGTTGCTCTGGTGCTCTCTGGCTAAGGGGCAACATGAGGCAAAGCGGTTTATGATGTCTTTGTATTGTGTTCTGTGTTGTCTGTGTTTGTTGCCAGTGGTATCATGGGTGGTTTGCTTCACCATCATATAAGTGACCTAACTCTAAGTATGATCTGCCCCTGAGGGAGCGAGTGGGCCATGGCCCTGCAGAATACTCCCTCGGCTTATCGTAAGAGGCGAGAAAAGAGGTTGCTTTCTGTTGCCCTGGTGTTCTCATAGCTAAAGAGTAACGTGAGGCAGATTTATTTGTGATGTTCTGTATTTGTGTTCGTCGTGATATAAGTGAAATACCCTTGAGTACAATGTTAAAACACCAATCAAACAAACAAACTAAGTATGATCTAAATCTCCTAAAAGTGATGATACTTATTGAAAAGTGTTTGTCTCAATCTAGTGAGAATAAAACCCCTAGGCCTTAGGTTCACTTGGTTCAAACGTATGCCTTCTGACTATTGTAATCTCCTCACAGTGTTATTATTTTTAATTGTTGATAAGAAAATACCTCTGTCACTCTCTTCTAAATAAAGACTGTAAGAAAATCCTAATAAATAAATGTATCTACCATCTGGTGGAGGACAGGAGAATTGTCTACGATCTCACCTATGTAGGAACATTACTTTTCCAACAGAACATTTGAATATAACACTTCCAGGGGTTTTTTTAGACACTTTTTCATCGAAAATATGACGATATCAGTTCTGTTAGAAAAAATTGAGTTTTGGCTTCTTTTGGCAACTGACGCGCTATAAAATTCAGAATTTAGAGTGAATGACTCGCTGATTTCCTTTTTTTATAATTTTTTGCATGATAAAAAGTTAGTAAAATTGAGTATTAATGCATTTTGTGCACCGAAGGCGTGCAACAAATATTGAGTTTTAGACATTATCAAATTGGGTTCGTTGAAAAAATTTGTCTATAAAAACCTCTGCACCTCACCATATGATTATGTTGTTGTTGTTAACTTTTTGGAAGAACACTGCTGTCCTTTGATTGAAATACCCTTAAGAATGGCGTTTAACACCAATCAGTCAATCACTCAATCAGACTAATAAATATCTACCTCTGGATTGTTTTCAGATGCATATAGAAGCTGCCAAGATGTTGTCTTTCTCTGAAGAGGAATTTGTGAAAGCTTTAGAATGGGGGAACTAAAGGAAAATAAACTAAAATATAATTTATTATTTATGTGGACTGAGCAAAAGGAAATGTGTTGATAGAATGATAAAGTTGTGATGGAAAAATAACTGTGGAAACAAAATCATTGCAATTTGGCCAATGGACTATATGGAAAAAAAAAAGGGCAAAAGACTGGGAGATGTTTAATCTTATCTTGACAATATGGGATAATAGGGAAAGTTCAGTTCAAGAGGGAAAAGATTCTACTCATTGGACATTTTCCTCAAGCTATGCGTTTTGTCCTCTATCAAATGACTAGGTCATTTTCGATAAGAATTTGTCTTACAAAGTTTCGGGAAAGTGTTTCCTAGGACCCATTTCACAAAGCGATCTTAGCTAACCTAAAATCTTATTCCAATGGTGACCATGACTGAAGACATAGCGTTACCATGACAGTTCAATAATAAGATATATTAGTTCAATAAGATATATTATTAAAGACTTAAAGTCTGAAGGATATAAAGTGAAAGAGAATTCTACTCACTTGGAACAAATCTAAAGTCTGACAGGAACTGGCTGGACGGATAAAGGCATGACAAATTTAAAAGATTGCAATATTCTGCTGAAAAAATGGAAAAACCATAAAACTTTCAAGATTTGTGAAAGAAACAGGAGCTGACCGAGAGACCAGGTACAAGACCAGGTACAAAGACGCTGCTCATTGTAAGTTGAATACACTGTGCCATTAAACACGATTGTAAAAACTAATCAATTAATAAAAAAATTGATAGATATTATTATACTTGAAAGGTATCGGTTTCTACACTGCTACAGTACTTTTATTGTCTCTGGAATAAAACTATCCAACTGTAAAATTGCGTCTTGTTGAACTATGAGGTAAAAATATAGCGCTCCAAATGTCCCTCCTTCCATCAGTCACACTTTGCTTTCCAGAGCATATCCCGGTGACCATTCAATATAATTTTAACAAACTTTATATTTGCTTCAATCAGGTTGTGCCTTTTGCTATTTTTGCTTTTCCACAGCACATACCTACCTATATTACATATTGAAATCTTAATGGTCAAATGTTACTGTGAAATATTTTTAGCGTTCGCAGCCTATCTCAAGAGGTTTCCTCTCGGTTTTCCACCGTAATAGTGTGCAGAATAATATACAGTGGACAATCTGTCTTCATATAAATTATAAGTAAAATACCCTTGAGTATGATGTTGAACCCCAATTAACCAAACAAATAATAAATCTATTACTAAGATATGGACCTCTTGATCATAAAGCGGGACTTTTTTTAATGTAAATATATTGCATAAATAACCGAAAATTGTGCTGCCTTTGCCAGGCAACTTATAAACAAACCGGGGCTATGCCTCATGTTATTCAGCGGGGACCAATGTCATATTCCCGCCATGCCTTTTACAACGCTTTGTCTATATATTATGGCGAATAAATATCAAATAAAAAAATTATTTTTGATAAATAAAACATGTTTACATATATACGGTAAGAAGCAGAAAATCATTCTGTTGTGAGCATATGTAGATTAGTCGGTGAAGTGTTGGGCAGTAACCCAAATGTCCTGGGTTCGAAACCCGGCGGAGGTGAGCATTTTCTCTCTTCATTTATTCAATCTGTACATGTATATATAAAATCAAAAGCATAAACCCGCACTGGACTTCTTAGTAAAACGGTGATGGCTCGAGTGTATCTCAAAATTGCAATCTGTTGAAAGCTAGATGGTACTTGATGGGTACACAATGGATGACAAATATTAAAGATATAGACAGTGTTGGCATGTCAGTTACGTTAAACGCAATCAAAGATGGCTTTGTGAAACAGGGACTTCCTAACGTCCGTCTGTCACAAACATGGCCATAATTTAAACTATTCATCTAATTAATTCAAGCAATGAAACACTTCTTTCTGTCAAGACAATGGATGTGATTTCATTTCACCAATATCCGCAAAATAATATGTCCCTCATCATTTATTGCGTATTTTGACAATGTTCACGCCTGTCATGATGCGAAAACGATAACTTGAAAACCAATTCACAGATTCACTTTAAACTTGGAACATTCTACTGGGGTGGGTGGCTTTTAGGGACTTCGTGTATATAAAGGACTCAAAGACATAGTGTCGATCCGGCAGGCGCGGGGTGGTATTTAACTTTTAACGATGTGTTCACCTGGATTTGAACCGCATTATTTAACGCAAAAGTTAAAAGTTAAAGCGTGTATATCTGTATGTACAGTATTTTTGCCATCTGTGTCTATATACTGTATAGTCTATATAAGATACGTATTCGCATTTATTTGTCATCCTGTGTTTAGATTGACGCTTTCTTTTTAATGAAAACCCCAATATGCTTTGATGGGGTAAGATACGTCACTCGGAAAAAGCTGTTGAATTGTAAATTTTTTAACTCAGATTTTCCGTCCGTTAAGGCTAGGTGGGAATTGAAAAGCGGCTTCATACGGCGGTCTGTTTTTGCCGTCTCGAGAAAATATGTTACCGTATACGGACGAAGGTACAACACAATGGTACAAGGAAAACTCCCTTGAGGAAGACGTCAGATGCCAATCAATCCGTCACTTGTTAGGTTAGTGACTTGCATTGTTCCACAGAACAATCTTATATATGTAAACATGATAAATCAGCACGACAACACAGGATTAGTGGTTACAAGACCGTTTTTTATTACATAGACACAATGGGAACTTTTCTCTAGTGCCAAACTTTACTTAGTTTCATAGCCCTATTCATTCATACCTCATTAATAATGATGCTCGAATGAATAGAGCTACGAGACTAAGCTAGGCCAAACTATATTCGAGATTTAAGATTAATTTAAAAAAAAAACGAGAAGGAAGGAGATTTCGATGTGTTAGACCCAGTGTTTAGGGCCCGATGTGAAGGTTCGCCCCAGAGCCTTCCTGGTCATCTTGTGTTAATGTCCATTATCCGATACTACATGTATGATTGTAGTGTGGAATTGGAGGCTAGCAGGTTATCCGTGTTGTGTAGAAATCATCAACTATCTGCTTTATAACAGCAAAGCAATCCGTTAACATTTCAGGGACCTACATAACAAACTTATTGATCAGAGTAGGCTGAAGTTATATTGACATGCCGTCTGCCTTTACTGCCCGTGGGGGTGGCTAACTGGTGTTTACTCATCCTACTTCGATGTATTGCGTCCACGGGTTCGAATCCGCCTGTCGACCTCCAGGTATGGCCCCGTGGGGGAGCGGGTGGGCAAGGCCCTACAGAATACTCCCTCGGCTTCCTCAGTCGATCGTAAGAGGGGAGAAAAGAGGCTGCCCTGGTGTTCGCAGAGCTAAAGGGTGACGGGAAGCAGATTTGTTTGAGATGTTCTGTATTTGTGTCCGTCGTCATTTAAGTGAAATACCCTTGAGTACGACGTTAAACACAAATCAAACAAACAAACAAACAATAAATCAATCAATATTTCACAGTTGTATATACATACATGTATGTAAATGACTTGGCTGGTTGTTTGATTCAGGATGAATTTAGTCATTTGGTAGAACAGTGGAATGACCAGAGGACCCAAGCCTTGGACAGGGCCCTCAAACAGATCCTCTATCCACAGATGGTAAAAGAGATTAGGACCCGTCTTATAACAGAGTCTAAGGAAGGTGTCATCAAGGTCAGTGTTACGATTTCACATGGAATCTGGTAAAGGCCCTAATTTTGTTTCTGTGGCTTACAAGGTTTAGTGGTTAGCATGCCCCATTACTAATCCAACATTGATGTACTGCTGGGCAGTGGATTAGTAGCAGCATGTGTGTTTACTAAACTGAACCTGCTTCAATGTACAGTTCACCAGATCGAGTCCGCCTGTTGACCATCAGGTATATGTGCGAGTCTCATGTTGTGGCTCTGGCAATCGCAGGGGTTGTTTTTCTGAGGTTTCCCCCTATAGCATTGTAGCTACAATGTAGCTCTGGCAATCTTGCACAATTTTTTTAGAAGGTTTCCTTTTGGTTTTCCACTGTATTTAAGCAAGGAACAGCTTGAAATGGACAATCCATAACCTGTGAGTCAAATATTGTTAAGTACGACTTAAAGTTGACCATTTTTAATAATTTCGCCCTATGTCGTATAAGTGTAATATGGTTTACAACAATGTCAAACCCCAATCAAACAAACAACAGCTCATTTTGATTTGTTTGACTTGACAGGCATGCTGTCGGAAGCTATATAACTGGTTAAAAGTGGCTCCCTATCAAGCTGATCAACAATTGGACGATGATGAGGATGACGACAGTAACCGTGGGTTACGGGTCATGGGTTTGGCATTTGTGCAACAGAGGTAGGTCAGAACTGATATGGTATTAACGGAGGTAAAAAACAATGACCCTCCTATACCTCATATAGTCTGATTGAAGTATATGTTAATGATCAGTGACTAACGTCTTCATTTACTAATCCTACTTGGATGTACTGCTGACGAGTCCACCTTTCGACCAATAAGTGTATGAGTGAATGTCGAGTCCTCAGCTTTATAACACTTTTGAAAGCTAAAATAAAGATTTATCTTTTTTCACCAATAACAAAAGTGGTCAAACATTAATCGATCAAATTTTCTCATTATTTTATGACAGAGATACAGCAGCATTTTGTGCTATGATAGATGGCGACGGTGAAGTCACAGACTACCTCCGTCTAGAGTACATGTTAACTCGGAGGAACGCCTGGGGCAGGGAGCAAGATATCAAGGGAAAGGTAACACTGGTTCATTTTTAGTTGAATATAATAGATAAATATCAAATATGAGTGTAACAGTTCTTGAACATGATTTGGGCGGGCGGTTGGAGGGAGCTTCATGTTGCCCTGGTGTTCTAGGAGCTAAAGGGGAACAGGAAGCCGATCTGTTTGTGGTGTCTGTATTGCGTCCTGTTGTTGTTGTCCTGTATTTGTCCCATCATGTCTTTGTTTGTTGCCAGTGGTGTCGAGGGTGGTTTCTTTCACCCATTGGGCTAGCACATCGTCATAGAAATTAAATACCCTTGAGTACGACGTTAAACCCCAATCAAACAAACCTGCCAATCAATCGATGTACCATTCACAAGTTCAAATCCCTCTGTCGACTTCTGGTATATGAGGGAGTCACAGAACCTTTAGTACAAGGTTTCTTTTTTTAAGGCAGAGTGAGACGGTTACAATCCATTGTCCTATCAGCAGAATACCCTTGAGTGCAATGTTGGACCAAATCAAAAACAAACACAAATCTGTGTGGAATTACAGCAATTTTCAATAAAGTTCTATAATAAAATTCGTTTTGTGGGATTGGACATTGGTTGAAATAGATTATTGTTTATTATCAAACTGACCTAGTGTAATCAATGAATGTACTATATTTTCAGTTGGACATGGAGAGTGATGACTGTATTGAAGTGTACCAGGAACAAACAGGGGGGAACTAGTCTTCAGAGAGAGAGAGGAAATCTAAAGTCTTCACCAGTTGTATCCAGAACAGTTTACTCTATTCAAGGGAGAGAACTCTGTCAAGGCATAGCTTGAAGATGAAAACTATTGAAATGGACAATATTTTGTAGATATCTCATTCCTTATTGAGAGGAGAATGACGGAACTGATTGACAGTCATCTTTCTTTGAAAATCACCCAGCTGGAGGAAAATTCAAAATATCATCATGCGTATATAGTTATTGTTTTTGCTGCATGTTCTTAAAATCACATCCTATTACCCAGGTTTGTCATTTCCTATGTTACCAGCAATCACTCATCACCTGTTCATGTGCTAGCTGTGTTTTAATATTTTTCTGAAAGCCCTTCATGTTTTATAAACAATGTCTTACTTGTACAATATCATGGGCATGGGTAAACTGGGGAAATTTAGCTGTGGCTCGCAGCAGTGTTTTCAAATCTTTTTCATCCAAATGCTGACAAAGCGAGCCAAGCTGTTGCCATCATGAAATTCTCTTCAGCCACAACGCAGGAAATTAAAATAATTATGGTGCAAATGAAATTATTGTTTATAATTGTAGGATTTTTAGTTATTATACTTACTCCATATTTTAAATTAGGTTCAACTAAAAGATGAGACAGTGTTAAGGATTTTTTTTTTTAAATTGTATTCCATGTGCCATGAAAACCTCAAATCTTGGAGTGTTTTTTTTCTTTATTTTATCAGATCGATTTCAGTAAGGGTTAAATTTGCCCACTTTGGAACACTTCCTAAAGGATGAAGTTTTGCAATTTGTGTTCATCGTTCCAAATGAGAATTGTCATTTTGTTGGAAATGGCTTATGGTATCATTGGCCAACTGGTGCATTCCTACCACAAAAGTGCTTTGCCTGTCGTCACAATTAAATAGTTAATCTGAATGATAATCTCTGGATTAGTTTGGCTCTCCTTGCACTTTTTTGTCGGATATTTTGCTTTAAGACTCCAGTTGTCTAAAACCTGCCATATAATTATAATTTATTTTCATAAAGATAAGTCACAGAAATATGATTTACAATGAAATCTTAAGTTTGTTTAAATTATGTTAGACGTATACTCATTCCCTTTTAGCCGATTCCTTGTTTTAGCATGTTAATAGTATTGCTTTTATTCAAAAGAAATTCAGTGTTAATGCTAAGTACTGATCATGCTGAAACATTTCTCACTTCAGTTAAAATATTTAATTCTAACAGGTTTATTTATTGCGCTGTCAAGTTTGCTAATCTGATAATATCCCAATTCAGATTAAATATCCTAAATCCAATAAATTCAGTATTTATTAAGCAAGCATTAATTTTTTCTGTGATTGTCCCAAAGCTATATGTACATTAAGGCCAATCACAGAAAGAGGCTTTCCTAGAAATTTTGGAATTTTTGATAACTACCCCTCATAAAAATTAAATAGTAGTCATTTGATTGCTGTATCTAGAATTTTAAACCCTTTCATTTGAAGTGTGGTGATGTTTGTTTCATCTGGATAATTCATGTTTGTTGTATCATCTTTGCTTTAGAATCTGACAGTTGACTCTCCATTCATGTGAATTTAAAAAGCTTGTGATTACTTCAACCAGCTTATGTTATGTCCCTCATCAAATTCACCTGTTTTTAAGGTAGACAGTGCGAGACTGAATTGTGTTTTTAAATAATCATTTTCATTCCCTGTTTATTGTATTTGACATTCGGATTACTTAAAATGTTTTGTTTTTGAAATGTATTATGAACTGGGACCTCCTCAACAAAGAGATATTGGTTCTGATTGGATGAAGGTCAGTGATGATCATGAATGCAAGTCTGACTGCTTTTGATTGGAAGGGTGTTACTTTGCTCTGTACAGTAACATGTAGCTCTGGGCTCAAGGACATCACAAATGTAATTTGTTATCACTCCTCAATTTGCCCCCATGTGTGAATATCAATGGACTTTGGCAATCAAGGATGAGGATTCAATACCGAGTCGAGGACAGTTTCCATTACACAGTCCGAAGATATGCTTGATTCGAGTTAAATAATGCTCTGTGTGGAGTAAAACACAAATCGAACAGACTTTTCAGGCCTGTGCAAAATCAAGTTTAAATAGATCTGGAATGGCATATTTATCATTCGAAAACTCCTTATTCTAGGATAATATTCAAATAACCATGCAAATCCAACAGAAAAGTCCAGCCTATCTAGGGGTAACTCTTTGGTCAACATGGAAACCCTGTAGATTACAATAGGCCAATATAGCTTTGTTGACCAGTCTCCTGGTTGTAATAGTGTTAAATGGAGGAGAGAAAGCAGTTAACTACACCCCATGTGAATCCTTGAGGAAAGTGTAACACGTGGAAGTAAGAGCTAAACATTTCTCTGTTTTATGGGAACATTACGGTTTCTTTATGTATCAATGAATCGTGTCAACGGTAACCTGTATATTGTATTTTGTTGAAAAAAAATCAATAACTGTCTGTCATATACCTAAAGAGTTTGCTTTTATTATTCTTTTTTGCGGGTGGTTGGAGGGCTGTTCATGAACAGGAAGACGATCTGTTTGTGGTGTCTGTATTGTGTCCTGTTGTTGTCTTGTATTTGTCCTGTCCTGTCTTTGTTTGTTGCCAGTGTTGTCAAGGGTGGTTACCTTTACCCATTGGGCTGCCATGTTGTCATATAAGTGAAATACCCTTGAGTGCGGCGTTAAACCCCAATCAAACAAACA
>JARFOD010009110.1:0-11470 GCA_031763545.1 Mopalia muscosa | reverse complement strand
GTTTAATCCTACTTTGTAGTTTGATGTATTGTTCACAGGATCAATTCAGTCTGTCGACCCTAATGTATAGGAGTGAGCCAAGGAATCACAGGAGTGATTTTACACAGTGCTAATGGAAGAAACAATGTGCACCAGTCATCCGCCATATAAGTGAGATAGCCTACCCTTGAGTATAACGCTAAACATATAACAAACAAGAAACGAATCAATATTTCAGTATAAATAAGCCCATCACTTTTTTCACTTATCTCCCTAAAACTGTATACAGAGGGAAACTGATAGGGAGATGTATGGTGAAAGATTTAACCATTTCCACGATGAAAGCTGAGTTGCAGTTGATATACATGTAGGGAGTATTATAGGTTGTTTCTCCTAAATTCCTACAGATATAGACCCTTTTAGTTGGGATCTGATTTGAACCCATGACTATACCCACTCCCTTGAGATTTATATTTCTGCCTCTCTATTGTGTTATCCTTATTCATTGATAGAATACTTCCGATGGGATAAAGTGAGTCACACTCACCTCTTGTTACAGTTTGTTTTCGTATTTTTGGTAATTCAATTTAAAATGACAAATCTAGCGATCGAACTAACGTAAGGCGTTTCCCAGCTTTTACCTACGGACAAATGTAAATTAGCCATATGTCTCTGTAATGACACCGAAAAGCTATATTTACCGCCACTTGTAGGGATTCAAACTTTACAGGAAAATACTATAATATATACTTAATAATATTAAAATCAACTGTAGAAAAAATAGTTTTTTCATTCGTTTCAGAAGAAAGGAAAGTCCATGCCGATTTACAACTTATTCATTCTTATTGGGGTTTTCGACGTTGATGAAGGATGGAACATACGTTCTTTGAGTACGGTTTAATTGTGAACACTTCCAATCTGATTGTTGTAAAAATAAGGCAAATAACATGAGAGGACCGAATGGCCATGGTTCTGCCTGGTGGAATTCCCCTACATCCTCATCTTATATAGTCTATCTCAGGTGAATCCGAATAGAGTTTCTTTCAACCATTGGGCTGACCACATGCAGTCATTTGAATATATAGCTGACAATTGCTCGTTCTCGAAAGGATATTATTTTGTAGTTAATCCAAAACGAATTTCCTGACAATTGACAAACCGAGCAAAATAAACCAAATTTAGCCCTGTAAAATGGTAGGCCTAACGAGAACGGATAGCTACCACCTCGATAGAAGTGTGTGTGCAGCTTGCCCACAACAATATGAAATAATAACCTTAAGCACGGTGTGAAACACCAGTAAATATTAGAATGTATACACCTTGAACGTGCAGCTTGACACAGGTGAAGGGTCGAGGCAATTCTCGAACAACGAAAGCTCTGCTCGCAGATTATTCGTCTTTGGAATAATTATATCCCTACTACTTTTAACTTGATGTTTGAAAAACAACCCGCCTGTTATCTGATCAGCTAGATCCTTGAGATTGGAGGTGTTCAGAATTTGTTTCGCCCTGAGTATTAGAGTTCTTGTGCGTTTAGTACCATCTACCTGTTTAATGAACGAAACGCCTTTTATCTGATCAGATCCTAGAGATTGGAAATGTACAGAATATGGTTCTGTTAGAGTTCTTGTACGTAAAGTACCATTTACCTCAAATAACTTAACTATGACAGAATACTTGCGGAGCATTCGTTTTGTCGAATGACTACTGACACTTTGGAAAACGAATCTCTTGCAAACAAGGCACATGGCTGTCAGATTTAACAGTAATAAAGATACGTAGGTCTCTCATTGAGAAGACGTAATGCAAATTAAGTAAGCTGACTTTCAAACATTTTATTAACATGATCAAAAATAGAAAGAAAAAAAACCCAACTAAATTCAAATGTATATTTTCGTCAACACGTTTCAGGAAGTGAGTATGTTGGTGTATTGGTCGTCTATTTATTTGTTTTTCTACCTTCAGCACTGGTTTCACCGACTTGTAAGATCTTCTTTAATATGATAATAAACACAGTTCCACACTTATTTGTCTTATGTGGTTCATTTAAAAATGGTTTGTTTTGACGGTGGATTTTCCTTACTACTTCGTGACACAGCCAAGAATAAAGTCTGTCAAATGTTAGTGAATTGCAATAAGTTGTTTCTCATCTGGTTCCGCTGTGGCCTGTTTTGACACACTTTCTACATATCCATCCCATAATCTGACGAGAATTTGAGTAACCACATGCTCCGACGAGTTTTGACAAGTCAGTTGTAAGAGAAAGATGATGTTAGTTTTCAGGTATCTTTCATGAAAACTTCGCAGCTTCTCCTTGTCATATCCAAGGTCGAGAGCAGTAAACAATTTCATGTGCCTTTTCATGAATTGACAGTCCCCTTTTGAAAATAGAAGAGTTGTAACACAGCTGGTCGCGCCAGTGAAGCTGATGGTGAAGACGATGATCGCCAGGAAACAAACCAAGAGGAAAGTCTTCTAGAAAATATCATTGGCAGGTAAGCTACACTCAAAAGTATAGCGTTGGATATTTTGTAGCATACGAATGTTAAAATCACACAAAATTTCTTTTGGGAACATGGTCTGACTGCTCACATTAGAACTCACTATCATTGTTTGGTAGTTAAAGTCACTAGGAACATCCAGATATCTACCTAGGGACACCAGCGATAACATGGCTCCTAGTGCAAAGAAAACTCTGTTTGAAACATTCTGAACAAGGAGACAGAAGGGGAGTGAGGGGGTAATCTTGTCAACCAATCGCCTGAAGTTCTTGAATTTGGAACTTGTGACATTGTCTCCTATCCGATGCTGAAGCTCAAATACTAGCTGATTTACGGCTGCTTTTCTGCATTCGCTTGAACCTGTGTGGCTTTGATGAGCGACTTGTAACAAACTGTTGAAATTAAAACAAACTAATTTGCTGACCAATTTCGTGATAATTTCTGGGACCAAGTAAAGAATGCCAATAAAAGCCAAAATGAAGGGGGTGGATGTATAGTAATTTACGAAAGGTTTTCCCTAAATTGGATCTGGAATGTAGTCCTTGTGCGGGACGTAGTACGTAGGTGTAAAAAAGCATGCTGAATGTGCAAAATTGGTAAAATCCTCGGTAAAATGAACTGGCGCCCAACAGCTGATCGGAGTTCCGAAATACTGAACAGCTCCGGTGACAAGGGAGAGCACTATTACTGTTAAAGCAAATACTCTGTGAGTTATGATAGCCAGCCTCTCGCCGTCTTGATTTTGTTGACTTGGTGAAATAAAGCTGGTGTCACTTCTCGTCCGATCCCTGAACAAAATAAAAGCATGTTATATATTTCATAATTAAGTTATTTCAAATTAAATTATATCATATAGCTATTAACTGGTACAAAAAGTTGATTTATATGGAAAGAAATTGCGTAACAATCAAAGTTCTGCTTATATATAAACTATTACGTATAAAACTTGCATTGCGAAAAATTATGGGAAATAACAGACTTTCAAGGTTAATAAGAAATGACAACAATGGTGTAAAAAATTAGTAGACTAATGTGAGTGAACTTTCTTTATACAAATTGTAAATAACATAACAGGACGCCAATTCGTTTAGTCCTACCCCACTGCTAGAATCGTCAGGAAGTATGTACTAAGGGGATGGGTGTATGTTGGGATTACAATAAGATAAGTGGATGTAATCGGCCTCAATGTAGATATAAGCACGTGTTTACACGCTGTGGGATTTGTTTTCCGCAACGAGCTGTGGCGCCGCGTCAGAACAAAACACCTTTCGTCCCTTTAAGGGAAAGTACAGAAATTAACAATATTTTTTTTACTGGGAAACACACCAATTAAGGTAGATAGGGCTTTAGAGTTGCTCAATAGCTATCCTAATAAAGTAGAAGCCGAGAAATTGGTTAGTGGTATTAAGTTTGGATTTTCCTTAAATTACATTGGGCCAAGGTTACCGACCGTTTAAAAAATATATCTTTAAATCTAAATAAAAGAACTTAATAAACTGAATAAGGAAATAAGTTTAGGTAGAATTATGGGACCGTTTAAACAGCCGCCTATGGCAACCCTAATTCCTAAGAAAGAAGCCGGAGAATATCGTTTAATACACCACTTGTTGTATCCATATGGCAGCATATTATCGTTCGAACACTTCTCGACTGTATGAAAAGATTAAACAAACGTCATGATAGCAGGGCTCCTATAACATTAAGTATATTAAGAAAAATTGACGAGGGCAGTACATTTGGTGTATATATCGCGCTTTGAGACAGAACTTTTTACCGCTGCCTATTAGACTTTTTTGGATTTTTAAGAGTCGGAGTGCAGTGGTAAATAACAACACTTGATCTTCTGTTAACCCCTCATACGGATGTCAAAGTTAATAGGGCACACGTACCGGCCTTGTCCACTGTTCGAATTCCCTTTTCAAAAACTGATCAATCAACGGTTCTTCAAAGTCAGTCAGTAGCCGATAGGTCCGTATGTCCTGTTACAGCTATTAGCAATTTCAGTGGCATTGTGCCTTCAGAGCACTATTTATGCCATGCTAATGGGACACCTAATACCTGACATAATTCTCAGCGGTTCTCCGAACACCTGTTACTTTCTGTGACTTGCCATTAAGTTGATTTTAATCGCATAGCTTTAGAATAGGTGCCGCCACGCATGCAACGGAGCAGGGTTTATCTGACGACGTAATTAAACGCTGGGGGCGTTGGAAGTCTGATGCATTTACCAAATATATCCATATTCCGCTACCTGTATAAATAAATTATCATATGTTACAGAGGTCCGCATTTATGGGTCATCTTACATATACTGGGCATACAGACGAGCTTAAGTCCGTGAAAGCCAGTGAAAGATAATCTCGTCTAAGAGAGACTCGGGGTAAACATTACATGGTATTTTCATCATAGTTGTCAACTATTCAAGAAGATTAAAATATTATAAAAAAAACCGGATTTTATAATTTTCCACCTGGGTTCCAATGTTTTGGCGGGCGGTTGGAGGGAACTTTAGGTTGCCCTGGTGCTCTCAGAGTTAAAGGGGAACAGGAATCCGATCTGTTTGTGGTGTCTGTCTTGCGTCCTGTATTTATCTCGTCCTGTCTTTGTTTGTTGCCAGTGGTGTCTAGGGTGGTTTCCTTCACCCATTGGCTGGCACGTCGTCATATAAGTGAAATACCCTTGAGTACGACGTTAAACCCCAATCAAACAAACAAACAATACATTGTAGTACTGAAGGAAAATTACCTTTCCAACATTATGGAAACACTTCACATCATGGATGTGGTAGTCAATTATTGTTAAAATGCTTTGCTAATATATAAGTGAAAAACCCTGAAGCTCGGCATAAAACGCCAATAAATAGATCAATCAACCAACTAAAATGAAACAAACAAAACTTATTTACTTTTAACTTTCAACACACATTTTTCAGAGTTTTTCACTTATATATTAGCAAATCATTTTAACCTGCAAGTCCTTTACAGGAGGGGAATTTGCCCTCCCTTATGGCGGTATGTCTGCACCAGATGAGTGTTCTGTAACACTTAATTTTTTTTAACTAAAGTATACAAATCTTGTTTAAATTATTGGAATTTTGACTCCGAATTTTCTGAAAAGTACCTGTTAACTTTTCTTATGCTTTGAAATAATGCAGGACTTTTTGGCATTCACTACTGCTTTCACGTTTTTGGGATTGAAAATCCTAAGTGACTTAATTATTGTTATATTTGTTATTTCTTAAATTATATATTTAACACTTTACTTCGTATTTATTAGATTAAAGAGATAATCAATGAAGAAGAAGCTCAGTTTCTGAAGACTTTAAACAGAGGTCGAAGGTTACTGGAACGTACCATTAATAAACTGGGTGACACAAATGTTCTTCCAGGTAAATTTTATTTTATTTGATATCCTAGAGAAGACAGTGTAATGATGTCAATCAATGCACTCATCTTTTGCATACCATTGATGTATTACCAAATTTTATACTATTTCTTTGTCATCTGGGTCCGTGATCACAAAGCTACTAAAGTCTTTCTCAAGATAAGTTAAGAAAAACTGAAGTGAATTGTCAAACATGATTTTAAATTAAATTGGTTTAAACATCATTTTGCTTAACTTTCTATGATCCTAAATGAAAGATTGTATATTAAAGTGTAATTTGGGGATACAGTAAGACAGCTGCGATGTTACTTTAAATATGTTATTAAATTAAACAGGCAAACAAATAAGACATTGAATTATATATATTTTATGCCATATTTAAAGTTACACTTTTATGATAGCAAAACTGCCCAATAGGTGAACAAATTTGTTGATGTTAAAAAAATTGAAATCTGACAGTACACAGAAATTGCTGACCAATGATACATGTTTGTGTAGGTGATGTGGCTTGGAGACTTTACGACACATACGGCTTTCCAGTGGACCTCACCGGGCTCATGGCGGAGGAGAAAGGTCTCTCTATAGATATGAAGAATTATGAACTGGCCAAGAAAGAGGCACAGGTTGGTAAATGTATTTTAAAAATAAATAAGTATGAATAAAAAAGTTACTGAGGGAATTGCAAGAATTTATGGGATTTGGTGACCTTTCCAAATCCAGCTATCACAGAAATTACGCGACTGCTGTATTTTGTAAACAAAAATAATAAAATACAAAGACATGCATTACGATTATTGGTACGTTTTTCTTTGTGCCCTGTGCTCTCTGGGCTTAGGGCAACACTAGGTCTGTCTGTTTGTGGTGTCTTTGTATTGCCCTGCCTTGTCTTTGGCTTAACAACAGCAACAACAAAAAAACCAACCAAACAAACAAAACTTTAGTTTTAGCAGATGTTAAAGGGAGCTTCCTGTTGCCTTGGTGATATCATATATAAGGTTTAATATGAGGCTGATCTATTTGTGATGTCTTGTTATTGTCATTCTTTGTTGTTTGTAATGTCGGGGATGGTTTCATTCAACCATTGGGCTGACACCATATCATATTAGTAAAGTAAGCAAATATTTTATTTTGTATAACGGTTTCTCCTGTGGCTGTGGTTCATCACTTAATGAGTCCGCCTACTAATCCTATTTCGATGTAGTACACAGCAGGGGTTTAGCAAGAAATCAAAAGTATGGTGTCCGAAATGGTCTTTTTGCTTAAGTAACTATGTGTCCTATTTTTACAGTTGCCCTTTCTCCTACATGTTCAAGTTTCTTAAAACAGGGTGTACAAATGAGGCAATTGTTTACCTCAGAGTATCCATTTGGACTGGTGGACACCTCTCTGCCTAAGCCTGCTGTTGACCAAAAGACTTAATCCTAAATTTGTGAAATTTCAAATTCCTTCCTATAATATGACCTGTTGTATGAAACCAAGTACTGACATCTTGCAACTGTAGTTACAAGGCTAAGAGTACCATGAATATATACCAAACTTATATAGTATCCCTAGCAACTTGCTTTTAATTTCTATCTTGTTAAATTTCAGTTACGGTCGCAGTCAGCAGGTGGCGCCACTGACGACCAAGTTGATCTGGATGTCCATGCGATTAGTGATCTACAGAATAAAGGCGTGCCTCTTACAAACGATTTACCAAAATATAAATACTCTGCTGATGACAGTGGAAACTACAGTAAGTGTTGATCTGCTTAAATTGCTATCTGCCTTTTCTGACAAAGACTATTTCTGTACTTCTGTAGAAAATGTCTGTGAATGAATATTTGGGGGTTGGTACATGTGCCATGTCTTGCTTCAATGGCTGCTGGCTGGGAGGGGGCTTTGTGATACGCTGGTACTCTTCACGGCTTACTGACAACATGTAGCTGATCCGTTTATGGTGTCTCCATATTGCGGCCTCTGATTGTCCTGTCTAAAAGTGATTTCCTTTACCCACCGGGGGTCACACGTTTATATGAGTGAAATAACCTAAAGAAAAATCATTAAACCCCAGTTAAACAATTTGTTTCAATAACACATTAACCCTGTATAGAGTTGAACGACCATAAGAAAAGTTGAGCTATAACTTTTGAGGTTTTTTTTTTTCATTTTAATTGTCTCTGTATTTGTAACATCATAATGCATTGCTTATTTATCTGTGTAGCCTTCGAATCTGGTACGGCAACTGTCCTCGCTCTTCGCTGTGGTAAGAACTTCGTGGACTCGGTCTCCACGGGACAGGAGTGTGGTGTTCTGCTAGACCAAACCTGTTTTTACGCAGAACAAGGGGGACAAATCTATGATGTCGGATTTATTGTCAAAGACAGTGAAGAGGTAATTTGAGATATTTAGTCAAGGTACAAACTTCTTGACTGTAAATCGTACAGGGGGACCATGTAACTGCATCATTCTATAGAGACAGAAACAATATTGCAAGAATAGTCTACCATACTTGTGTGACCAAATTGTGTTACTGAATTGGCTCTAACACAATTATAAGAGCTATTCACCTACCCAGAACATAACTTTATACTTTGTTCCTACACAACCCTAAATTCATTCTAATTCCCTATGTGAAAGCCCTGTGAGGAATATTAACTTTCCAACATTATGGAAACACTTCACATCTTGGTTGTGCTAGTGTCAATTAATGTTGGAATACAGTGCCGTCATATAAGTGAAATACCCTTAACACAGCGTAAAACGCCAAGCAATGAATTACTCAATCAACCTATTTGCGGCCCTCTGGCTAAGGGCAGTTTGTTTGTAGTGTAGCAGTTGCTGTCTTTACTTAGCACTGGAGGAAGATTAATCTCCAACAGTATCAAATCACCTCCCATTCTATGGTTGTACTGGTGTCAATTATTTTGTTAAAATACACTGTCATACAATTGAAATACCATTAAATAGGTATAAAACACCAATCAATCCTACTTGAGAATGTTATCTTGTCTTTCAGGAAGTGGAACTTGCAGTTAAAAATGTCCAAGTTAGGGGTGGTTATGTCCTTCATGTTGGTGTCCTTGAGGGCACTCTGAAGGTTGGTGACAAGGTCAAGCTTAACATTGATGAGGTAAGTCAACATGTTTATTATTATTAGATTCAAGAAATTAAAAATCCTTTATGTTAGTGTGTTACTCGTGTTTTGTGAGTTCTCTATTCAGCAAGGGCTGATTGGATCTCCAGCCCATTTATCTCAGGCAGCTAATCAGCCTGTAGACTTTACTTCGGTCAGCCGCTGATCCAAATTAAGATATAATAATCAATAATGAGAAAAAAAAAAAAAAACAAGTTAATTCATATTTCCTCTCAATTTTCTACAGTAATTCGATAAGGAACGGTGTGAAGTGCAATACCCTTGACTATGAGATTTAACCACTCTTATAATAGGTGCCGGCGGCTTAGTGGCTAGCAAGTGAGCTTTCTAAACCTACTTTCATATAATTTTCACAGGATTGAGACCGTCTGTCAACCCTCAGGTATATGAGTGAGTCACAAGATTTTCTTGGTTACGATAACTTACTGCAGATTTCTTAAATGTTTTGAAGCACCTGTCATTTTATTTTTTCAGCCTCGTCGTGTTTCAGTCATGCAGAATCATACGTCCACCCACATGTTAAATTTTGCCCTTCGTAAAACCCTAGGGGAAGCTGACCAGAAAGGTTCTTTAGTTGCTCCGGATAGGTTGCGATTTGATTTCACCTCAAAGGTAAGATATTACACTGAAACGGGTGGCTGTGTAGTGTGCTAGTGTTAACTTATGCTCAGTGGTGTCTTGCTTTTTAAGCAGTTTGGTGAGCAAGTTTAAACATATCTGCACTGTATGTTTATGCTAGTGCTGAAATGGTTTATCGGGTACCCATGATTGGTGACAACCTTGAAGGTATTCGAATAGTAAAATCGCTAACTGATTAACCAATTGTCTTTAAAAAATATGCAACAAAAATAATTAATTTAGGTCAAAAAACAGATGTCTTTCGCTCTAATAATGGCATTTAACCCATATATGACATACAAACAAACAATACTTACAAAGATTTTGTTTTATCTCATTATCTGGGTAAATCATGATTGTTATTTTGATTCTCACATAAGATATTTTACAACCAGATGTGGATTATCCTGATTAACAAGATTATATTAAAATCAATGAAAGAAATAAATGTTCAGAGATAACACATCAATCTTAAAAATAAGCATGTCTTTTTTTTTTATATTCAGTCCATTAAAAAGTTTGAAATTGGTCCCATTAAAATTTATTTTGTTGTTTCCAGGAATCTAATTTTAAAAAAGAAAAATGTTTTTATCCCCCAGGGTGCCATGACTGCCAAACAAGTCAAGGAGACGGAAACCATTGTAAACAAGATGGCTGCTAAGAAAGAGGTGGTGTACGCTAAAGAGGCTGGTTTAGGTGTAGCCAAAAGTATTCAGGGATTAAGAGCAGTCTTTGATGAGGTATATAGTCATTATTATGATTAATCAACCACAATCCATTGTTACTCTTTCCGACACACTCTGTGTCCTCATGCTCCTTCAACACTTGTACTTATTGTTGCAGCACTGGTGTTGGTAGGGATTCTCCTGTATTTGTCTTTGTTGCCGATGGCATCTAGCGTTTACTTCGCCCATTTGGCTGGTACAATGTTATATGAGTGAAATAACCTTTAGTGTAGGGTTATCTCCCAATCAAACAGATAAACTTGTCGCTGGATTTTTTTGTATCCTGTGTTTGTTTATGCTTGCAAAACTGTTCCTTATCTAGAATGTTGTTAAATATTCGCTGTCATTCCCAATTATATCCCTCAAAATGTTCCCCTAGGCATAACAAAATGGGGAATTGTAAAAATAGGGTATGATTAAGAAGATTTTTAAGATCTCTTCTTAATACCAGGGAAAATACTGTGTAATACAACTGAAACTGTTACCCAAAAATCTAACCATTCCCAGATTATTAGTTTTTTGTCTGGTTGATGAATTTACTGTAATTTCCCAATCAACCAATCAGATTTGTTAATGTCTCCTCTGGTTGTAGGTTTATCCAGACCCTGTTAGGATTATCTCTGTGGGAATACCAATAGAGGATCTTGTGAGTGACCCATTAGGGCCAGCTGCTAGCAACACCACAGTAGAGTTCTGTGGAGGAACGTTAGTATCTTTATCATAATCAAAGCTTAATGAAGATGGGTTACATAGCATTACTGTCTTAACTTACCAATGGAGGAATATTAACTTTCCAACATAATGGAAATGCTTCACATCCTGGTTGTGCCCGTGTCAATAAATCACCATCATATAAGTGAAATACACTTAAGGTCTTGCTGGACCCCTTGGGCTCAAAATTGACCCCAACAAATTTATCGCTTCGATTAAAAGTTAAATTTTCAAACTATATGTTAGTAAAAAAGTAATTAAAAATTCTAATTACAAACAGTTAAATTTGAACCTTATTTTTAGTTTTCCCTTGAACATTCCCATGTCGGAGATTAGTGGGATTATCCTGCGAGACGGAAGATCCCCGCTGACTACGAAGATTAGCCTGTTTAATTGTGTATTGGAGTAATACACCA
>JARFOD010009099.1:0-11471 GCA_031763545.1 Mopalia muscosa | reverse complement strand
TGAATTTAGGGCCGGTGGGTGGAAATAATTGCGGGCCCGGTGGAAATTAATTTAGGGCCAGGTGGAAATTACTTTCGGGCCGGGTGGAAATTCATTTCGCGGTGGGTAGAAATACATTTTGGACCGTGTATAAATTTCGGGGCGGCTGAAAACTAATTTAGAGGCGGGTGATATCTTATTTCAGGGCGGGTAGAAATGAATTCCGGGGCTGGTGGAAATCAATATCGAAGAAATACAAAATAGAGAAAAATAAATTCATGTCCCCTATGAGCCGCCTTATAGTCAGGTAATTTTTTCAGAGCATCATTTTAGATGACGCCATCAAGTGTAGAGTAAATATTTTGAAGTGACAAACCTCCAAACCAACACCGACATTTTGGACGTGGGTGACCCTGGTCATGACGTAACTTGACGTACACGTTCGCTTCATTTTCCTTTCCAAATTGATTCATCAATTTCTGTAAAGATACTGTCTTACAATTCAAAGTGCAAATGTCAAAATTACAGTCAAAACCTCCAGGAGGCCGCCTGAAGGTTTTGACTGTAATTTTGACATTACGAAATATTAATTCAATATTTATTTGCATAACTGGATATAATTCGACACGTAAATTGAATGGCACGAACGGACACAAGTAGTGACGCTCTTTTTACTACACTCATTTTATTGCAGCTAAGACTGTCACACATGAAAGGGTTTGTATTTAGGTTCCGAAGTTGATCACCATTAGTACAGTTGTGTATGTTTTGGTTAAAAAATTAAGTATAGTATATATAAAACCAAATAATTGAGTTAGAAACGCAGACCTTTCGTCTGTTTCGCAATGTTTAGGACTCTTCAGTCAGAGCTGTGCTTTGTTGGTACATTCCAAATCCGTCTGACTTATCAACAAACATGTAGACACACTAAGCAAAGTATGTCTGTCATGAGGATTTGCTTATATATAATGCCGTGTCGCCGATTCAAGGCATGGGGACAATAGCTTAAATAATCTTAAGTAAAAAAGCGCACATTAGATTGACTTAATCCGCTTCTTGTGTATATGATATGGCTACATGTATTCGAGTGCCAGGTTCCCCCTGTTCGACGTCACTTGAAAATGCTCAGTTGACAGCTTTTGGCCATCTGATTGGCTGGAGCTCAGAACGACTATGACCCTCCTCGAGCAGTAAATAACTGCATATAGCTATATGTATGTCATCATTGACATTTTTAACGTTTTAAATGAATAAATCATATGTATCAAATAACAATATAGTTTAACATAAATGACACCAGACTTATTCAAACGGTTCTATAGTGACACATTGCTACATGTATATATGAAGAAATGACACAGAGACACACAGTAGTATATTTTTGCTTTTTTGTGCTTGGTTAATTCTGGAAATCCGAATTTGGCAAGGCTATAGGCTTAGCAGACAGATTCACAAATTAACGTTGTTCCATATATATTTTTAACGAATAGTTTTATGTTAACTTACACCCGAGTATACGTGTGTACTACATTTAGGTTATATTATTTCTGTACCATGTAAACAAATTTGTTAAGATATATGTGTACGTAAACCATAACAATTCGAAATAAAGATCAATTCAGAAATTAAAGATTAGGCAGGACAGATATATTATACGTTATATTAGTTTAATCGAACACATAACCATGATAGGCTCTTTGCCCGAGGTAGGCAATACCGCGAGTGTCAGCTAGACTGAACATTGGTCGAGGCCATTCCTACGGTTGGTACATTATTTGGAAGGTCGTTTGAGCAAGGTTTTACAGATTTAGTAAGCCAAAGTGTATTGGATGGACTATGATGTGAGCTAGAGAACGCTGAATTACTCTCCTGGGATAACCAATCCATACTATACGAGGTTCAAGACACATCAACATTCGCGTCTATCCGCGTCCATTTACTGGGGTCTTTTGTGGGAAAAAAAAACATCATCTGTCAACGGCACTACCGCAGCTGCAAACAGACTATAATTTTAACTGGTTTTGTTTCGCAGCGATGCTTTTCTCCGACTTTGGGATGGAAGAATTCTACCATTTGTTGGCTTAGACGGAACCAAGCTGTGTGAATATTCCGTGCTGGATGCTATTACCAATCGTCAGAATAATCCCCCGGGAGGAACGCCTGTATGGGCTCAGTCATCTATTGGAAATAACCATCACCTTTGCGTAGTTTTAATTCGAAAATACTCAGCCATCACGAAGCACTGGGCGAACGACACAAAAGCTCTAATGTAAACAATTGGATGTGGAGACCAACAACCATATATGGTTATACGGCCTAATTATGTCCCACTTAAAAAGCTTAGCTCTCCAATGATCGGAAACAGTTGCTGTTTGCCTTCACCCAGGTGTTCTCCGGAGAATTTGCGTTTTAGGGGTAAGTCGTCATTACGTTTAGTTCTTTTCGATTTTTGTTTTTTATTTTTGTTTGTTTGCTTGTTTCTGTTGGATTTTCTCTTCTCTAGTGTTGTTCCTTTGGGGTGGGGGTATTAAGCCGATAAGGACAAAAATTAATATACATATACTTCACTTCTTTATAAGAGTTATTGTTTTAGAACTCTGATTGCACTTAAAACCTTCGTCTGTTTGTTGAGTCTATTATAAAATAAAAAATAGTTTTTTCTATTTAAATGAATATGAGAACATTTGAAATATTATATTATTCTCGAAAGAAGCCATTCAGTCAGTAAATCCACAGGGATCGATCTAATATGAACATAGGTTTTCCCCTAGTTTATAATCAACAACATATTCCAACGTTATGATTCAATACGATCAGTGTGATACTCGAATGTGTATGTACCAAAAGATGTATTAAGCAAATTGAGGCTCTCTGCCTAACAGTCTCCTATAAACGACATTTGACATCAGATTGTAGAACAACTCTGCTTTCAGATCAAAAGAACGGCATAATGCTGCCACATCGTAAATCAGAGATTGCAAAAACATTGAACGACAATGCCGGAATGTTACAAATAAAAACCGATAGGCTGCATAGACAACCAAATACTCTCAATTCTTATAACGATCGATAAAACTGATAACAAAACACATTTAACTGAGTTAACTGACATCAATAAAAACCAACAAGTTATCACGATAAACCTGCAAATCAGGGAGAATTTTTTTATTCTAAGAATTAATATCACAACCATTTGTTGTTGTTTACAATATCGTCAATTGCAAGATATGTCCAGTCAGCATTTGAGAACATACTGTTGTTTGTATATCAATGTTAACGTCAAAGAATCACTATTTGGTACATTTGTCTGAGATATGAATTATACGAGTTGTCCTCATATAACCACTTCGTGCCCTTTGACAAATCATATTCTAACAGATTTAAAACATCAGTACTTGATTCTCTCAATTTCCAAAATTGATAAATCAGGGTTGTATTTTTTAAAATAAATAAAGTTGTTCTTAACTGCTTCTTATTACTTTATAGTAAAAAACAATGTACATATAACAAGCCCGGTAGAAGCAACAACAATTGTCTTTCTTTACAGTGAAATATATTTGAAAAGAACACACATAAGAAAATCATTGCTTTTACCCAAATAGATTTTTGCCAATATCGATCATATATTATATTTTTATTGTACAGAAATAATATTTGTACTTGCTTCTACCTTTATTCGAACTCGGTCTCTGGCTAACATGACAGATCTCTAACCGACCTAGCTACACTGTCTTACAGCAGAGTGATTAAATATTATATGTATCCATGGCATTTCTCGATGTTTAAGTTTTACTTTGTCGCCCAAAGGGTGAAGGAAACCACCCTTGACACCGCTAGCAAGAAACAATTACAAGATAGGACAGGACAATCATATGGCAAGCACAAGGACCATACACTAGATAGGTCTTGTTGACTGCTGAGAATACATGTAGACAAAAACTCTTTTTTTTTTCTTTCTTTAGAGTTTGTGAAATTGACTAAAGCATGCCTATTATTTGACAATATCGTTTATATGTTATTTTACCGAACATCCATTCGCCATTTACTAGTAGAGACCTGCTGGACGAACGATGTACAGTTACAAAACACGGCCGTGTGATCAATGTCAAAGTTCTGTAGGAGACAACATACTTTTAATTTAATGGTGATTTTAAATGCTAGGAAAATTAATTGAAATTAATTTGTCCTTTATTTTAATACTGGTCCTGTATATATCATACACTTTTACGAACAAGGTACGATTTTATGGGTCGACAAACGAGTTATATATAACGATATTTTGTCTTTATGCAAACGTATATAATCAATATTGCAAACGCTAACAACCTTTTCGGTTTTGGAGTGTTTGGGAGAAGAGTCATTATCGAGATATCTTCTGGATAAAAAGTTAACAATATTTCATTGAAGATGGCGAACTTTCACAAGTGGTTATTAAGCCGATAAGGACAAAACATAAGATAGATAGGCGTATCCTCTTTATTTGAGTTGTTGTTTTAGAGCCCAGATGTCACTTTAAAAGTTCGTCCGATTTCTGGAGTAGATTTTAAAAAAATAGTTAGTTTCTCTATTTGAAAGAATATTAGAGTTTGTTGAAATTTTATAATCATCTCGAACCAGAAACCATCTAATCAGTCAATCAACAAGGATCGATCTAATACAAACCTACGTATCCCCCAAGTGTATAATAAAGAACATAAACTAAAATTATAATTCAGTAGGACCATTATCGTATTCCAAAGAGCGTGTATAAAAAGATTCATTAAACAGATAGATACTCTCTGAATAACATTCTCCGGTTACCAACATTTTACATCAGATTGTAGAATGATAACAACTCAGCTTTCAGATCAATAGAACGCCATAAAGCTGCCACATCGTAAATCATAGATACATGAATTCTGAAAGGCTAGATAAATTGCAACCCATTCAACGACAATGTCCTTCTAAGAGAATGTCATTAAATTTATGAATGTTACCAATAAAAACCGACAAGCTGCAGAGACAGCCATAGACTCTCAATTCTTATAATGGTCAATAAAACAGATAACAAAACACATTTGGTTAAACATTTTATACAGATCATTGCCCTAGATTTTTGGGTCAATGGCCTTGTATCATACAACAATAAATAAAAACATGGCATGGCGCTCTTGTATCCGATAAGGCAGACATAATGTGACATTTGCTTGTCGCAGACCATGGTCACATTGCTGGAATATAACTTACCTTTGGAATATATTGCATTTTATATTTTACAGCAATTATAAAAACTATAAAAGTGAGTCATTCATCTATATAACCACTAATAATTAATGCGTGAACAAGGGAACAGGCGATGTATTTTCCCATCAACTTTGCATAGAAAGGCCTAATTGGAAAGAAACCAAGTACACAATGTTATACCACAATGACTGAAAAATCTATGTTCGTATATTCTCAGATTTAACCGACATCAATAAAAACCAAAATGAAATATAAAGTAACACATGAATGTCAGACTAGAATATACATCTGCAAATCAGGGGAAAAGTCTTGTAACAATTAGATTATAATATAACAGATATTTGTTGTTTACAATCTCATCAATTGCCAGACATGTCCAGGCAGCATTCGAGAACTACAGTTGTTTGTTGGTAAATGGTAATATCAAGGATCAGTAAATATTTCTCCCCAATGAGATACCGTTCATACAAGTTTTTTGAGAGAGGCATTTTTATGAGTTCCCCCCAGATAATCTGTTCGTGCGCTATCATAAATCTTATTCTATTGGTTTAAGAACATCTGTACTTGGTTTGCTTCATTTTCAAAGTAAATTAATCAGAGCTTTATTTTTTCTTAATGAAATAGTTTTGATTACTTTATTACTCATAAGATTTCAAAGATTATCAAGTCAAAAGAAAACCCAAAAGCTGATGACGGACCTAATGTAGCGAAGAATATGGTATTATATTCTCACATGTATGGAAGAATCTCGGTAGAGGAAGCTACTCTTAACCTTTCAGATATTATCAAGTCAAAAGCATATACAAAAGCTGACGACGAAGATAACATAGCGGAGTATTTGGTATCATATTCTCACATGTATGTAAGAATCCCGGTAGATTGTTTGTTTGTTTGAATCCCGGTAGAGGCAGGCTACTCTTAAGATTTCAACGATTATCAAGTCAAAAGCAAATCACAAAGCTGATGGCGGACCTAACGTAGCAGAGTATATGGTATCATATTCTCACATGTATGTAAGAATCCTGGTAGAAGCAAGCTTCTCTTAAGAATTCAAAGATTATCAAGTTAAAAGCAAATCCTAAAGCTGATGACGGACCTAACGTAGCGGAGTATGTGGTATCATATTCTCACATGTATATATGCAAGAATCCCGATAGGGACAAGCAACTTTTTCTTTCCCTGGGATAAAAATATTCATAATTGCACACATCAGAAAATCATTGCTGTGTCGGGAATACTTTGTTTGACGCATACATGTATGTGTCACGTGTTGCTCAAATAAAGAACGGAACATTCGAACATGTGCCGTATATGACCAGGAAATTGCGACGCAATACTCTAATCGTATTATATCATATTGCATTCTTATGCTTTAATAACGTACTGAGTATATGTTTATAAATGAGTCGGACATACATTTAATTGAATGGTTATTTTAATTAATGTGCAATTACTTCTAATTTAATTTTCGTTTATCTGAATAGTTTGTTTCGCACTATTTTTTCAACGAGGTACAATTTAATGAATCAAAGAACGAGTAATATATGGCGATTTTTTTTTTGTGGAAAGGCTAATACTCAATATTACAAACCGTAAAAATAGCATAAAACTCTGATCAAATAAACAAACTAAATATTTCATATGATGCTTGAGAATTTGCCTATTGAATTCACAGCAGTTGTGCATTTGGTAAGTAATAGCTTACATATCATCTACTTGCGTTGCCACCTCCGTCTAAGGTTTTTCTGTATTCTGGCTAAGGGCAGTTTGTTTGAAGACTGACAATGCTGTCTTTACTTAGCACTGGAGGAAAATTCACTTTCCAACATTTTGGAAACGCTTCACATCTTTGTTGTGCTAGTGTCAAACATTGTTGGAATACACCGCCAACATATGAGTGACACCAATCATTCATTCAATATTGCTAATGCGCCGAAAATGTTTAGATGTAGTAATGGCAGACGGATGAACTGAAGATGAACTTGATATCCTTTCACTACTGAAGATGGTTTAATAAACCGAAATATTTAGAATTTTAAACAGTCTTGTTAATCGTTCTTCGGAGTTGTGACTTTGGTCTTTTATGCTAAACTACTCAGTGGAAATCACAGTATGAACTTAAGTTTTGGGATAGTGGACAGGCTGTCTGTTTAATACATTCATTTTTTGTTCTGTTTTTGATAATAAGATGTATGTCGAAAGCTGTGTGTTTTTGTTAATAAGATGTATGCCAATAGCTATATTTATAGATAACAGCCACGGGCATGTGTAAAGAGATCCCCAAGACGTGTTCCGACTTGTGGCCAAAGCGGAATCACAGTTATCCTGTTGATGGATTCCTTTGAAGGAGGTCTATTTCTTCTAGTATAACCTTTATCTGTGTTCGATCTCTCTTTTTCTTTCTGTCTCTTTCTCTTGCAATCTCCCTACACCCCCTTCCCCTCTCTCCTCTCTCTTTTAATCGTACAGCAGGAAAGGCCGTGGGCAATTCAAAGTTATCTACCATATTTCTCAACGGTGGGTGGGCGCCCAAATTGGAATAAGAAACGTCTTTTCAATTACTTGCTGGGAAACTTATCTGTGGTAAGATCACTCGTACTGCCATGGCGTATCGCGAGGCCTATGCCATCACAAACAAATTTACTAATACTATTAGTCATGTGAGCTTATGTATTTTTCAGCTGGATCGAAAGGATACGGGAAATACATATCACTGTTATATATCAACCTATAACTGTAAAACAGTATTATGCAATAAACATATATATCAATAATTTGGAAATTACAAAGCAGTTGTTGGAAGTCAAGTAATACAAATGTTTAAACGTCTCACCACATTTATTCGAAAGCAAACTAGAGCAACAGTGGTTTGGTTTGGTAGCTGAAAGGTTGAAATTTCCGGAATGTGTTTATGTAAATAGTTTACCAGATGCACATACCTTTTTGTATTTTTGTCTCGGTTTGGGTATATTTACAATCACGCACTAGCCAAACATTAAGTTACCCCTTAATTGTTTACTAAAGTGATTAGCTATGAAATAATATTATTCTAAAACAAAGTGTTGCAATTAGTAAAAGTACGAATAACAACACAAATCCGCTTAATCAGTTAATGCCACATGTATTCTTCATAGGGACCGATCAATTAGTAATGTGGGTAATCAACTTATGGTACAATTAACATGCTACGCTCTGCGCAGTATACAAATTGTCTGTTCAAACTCATAACATGCGACCAGTAGTGCAAACTTTCGACTACTCATACCTCCAGAGGCTCACAGATGTGGCTTAGTGGCTAGCGAGTGCCCTTACTAAAGCCTACTTCAATGTACCGTTCACATGATCAAGTCCGTCTGTTGACCCAAGGGTCACACGATGTGGCCCCGGCAGTCGCGGGGTGGTTTTTGCGAGATTTTGTCCTGGTTTTCCACCGTAAAGGAACACTGTGAAGTGGATAATCCGTCGTCATATAAGCGAATTGCCCTGACTACGATGTTAAAACCAAATCAAACAAACATAGCTTTAGCCAATTTGTTGATTATCTAGGTCAGGTGTTAATTATAATCAATGTTTGTCGCGATGGCATTATTTTAACAAATTACTTGATGGCAGTCTCAAAATATGCTTATGCTTTTTGTATATGTATGCAGAGACGAAGGCCAAACTTCAGGTAAAAAGTTTAGTCCTTGTCAACAATTTCAAGATCTGTTTTTTTGGATTGGGTTAGAGCTCCTTTATTTTACATCTCGTCATAAAAACAGTCGCTTGATTTTGTTAACGCATTATGAAAAACTACTTTGTACGAGTTTGATGTCTAGTCGATTCTAGATTGAATATATTTAGAGAAAAAAACATTTTTAAGGTGATGAAAGGTGGTTTAGTTGAAGTGCCTCGTATTTTCTATACAGCATTTTTCCCTTGCCACTCCTTGTTTAAGCCACTATCGACAAACCTGCTTTGGAGCATTGATTGATGACAGGGACATAAAAGCAGACGTTTTGACTTCCACTTCTAACACTACAATCAGAGATCTTTTGAAAGCTGTTTGTCCTTTTAAAAGGCCGAAATCAAATGAGTTTACCGTTACAACTCCACAGTTTTCCGCGGGAGATTTTTTGTAGCCCAATGATGATTTATTAACGCCAGAGTGTCTTTGGTTGCCATCATGATGGATGGCAGAGCAATCTGAAAGCTATCAAACGCGTCCCTGTATGATTAGACAGCTCTGGTCCCTCGGGCCCAGCAAATTCGGTTATGACTTTAACATAAAGCACAGGGCTGCTTTATGTTCAACAAGCCATGTCACTCACCTTTACGGCCAAAATTGATTATCCGCTGAGAAAGGCATTTTGAATGCAGATGTTTCTTGGATGAATTTACCATGTTGCTCAAACATATCAGCCTTAAAGCATCTCGGAAATATGTTCGCTTTAATAAAACAGATAGGCCTATAATTTTAAGGAGATTTTTGGTGATGTTGTTTTTGCAATCTTCAGACCTAATATTTCATCCTCTGAATAGTATTCCACGAACGTTTTCTCCTATTTTTTTTCCGGAGATTAAAAATTTAATAAAAAGCATAGTCTAATTGGTTTTCTGACCAGTCGTGTAAAGTGTAGATTTTCTTAAATAGATTACTCGCTCCCTGTAGAATACGGCGTACATTCACACACTTTTAATGTCCTTTACTGTAGGGTTAAATGTAATATTGACAACGAAAAGGTAAATAATGGATAAAAACAATTAAGATTCGGGACTGAATCGATTCTGATTAGACTTAAAGAAGGGGCCGTGGCCCAATGGTCAGCGCGTCGGTCTCCAGATACTGATCTTTCTTTTATGTATGGCTCACGGGTTCGAGATCCCATGTCATGTTAAAGTATATAACGGAGTCACACGAGGTGGCTCCGCCAATCGCGGTGGTATTTTAAACACGAATCTTCCCGGTTGTCCAACGTACTCAGGTAAGGCTAAGTGAGAATGGACAATATGTCGTCATAAAAATGAATACCCTTGAGTAGGGCGTTTAACCCTAAACAAATAACCAAATATAACATGCGGCATGTATATCCAGATAACGTTATAAATATATATACCACATAAACAGATGATAACAATAGCAGGACCTTTTTTGACAGGTTTGCGCACAAATGTAAACAGAACACTGATACAAATCAGTCTGGTAAACGAATGATTATTTTCAGTGTCTGGACCTTAACATTTCAGGGATTATAATACATGCAATAATCACTTATCATGATAGGTATTGTATTTACTTTGAATCGAGTCTATCCAGACAATTAAAGTCCTGTCCAATTGTGTGAAATCACAATGTAATGTTAATAAAGTTTAAATGTCTTACACATTGACTATTACCCTTCATGTCTAAAGCCAATGTCATTATTCTGCTAATGCCTTCTTACAGTCGTATTGTTAAGAGTATTGAAGTCACATTACCGCGTTATCGTCTTATCGATTACTTATAATTCCTGTTAAATTAAGCAGATGGAACTCTGTCAATAATCATAAAACAGTCTAGAAAGGAAATACTAGTTAAAGCGTATTAATTTTAGTCAGCACGCCCGCGAAAGCATACCAGTGACACTTCAAAACAATTATATCAGGCAATTAATTCGAATAAGAGGCAAAGTAAAGCACTCTGCCACTTCGTCCCAGGGCAATGATGTGCATTTGAAGCAGAACTGCCATGTCAATTGAAAGCTAACTGGGTTAGTCTACTTCATGAAGCCGTCCTTCCACTGTGCGATAACCCCACTCAAGACGGGCAATGTTCAGCAAACTTTATTTCCTTGAAAGGTTTAAATCCTGTTGTTGAAACCTACACATGCTTGAGAATGCTGCAATGCAAATTCAAGCTTTCCATCGGGCTTCCTTGTTATGGAAGTAAAATTGACGACACACAAGAGCTACACAGAAGGGAACTGATGTAACAAATAACCAATCCATCTATCTTTCTTGCAATGTGTCTTTAACTCTACAAAGCAGCAAAATTATTATAAGCTGAATCAAATCAATCACACACAGTTCTTTCTTGGGAGTAAATGGTTGACTTCAGTTGAAATACATCTTATTGAGATTGTAATTATGTAATAAGGTTGCATTGTCTGTTATCTCAAAAGGTAATTCCTAAGATCAAGAAAGTGAGTCACACGAGATGCCTCCGCCAATTGCAGTGTGGTTTTTAAAAGGAGTCTTCCCGGCTTTCCAACGTGAAGGACACACGCAAAATATCTCAAACAGTTCTTTCT
>JARFOD010009088.1:0-11471 GCA_031763545.1 Mopalia muscosa | reverse complement strand
TGTAAATTATGGACAAATGACCCAATTAAAGACGAACGGACAGACAGACAGGAACCAAAATGTTACCTGCAAAACTAAACCATGTGGGGAAGCTTTGAATAGAATATTAATGTGATTGGTTTGTTTGTTTGCTTGATTGGGGTTTAACGTCGTACTCAAGGGTATTTCACTTACACGTATATGATGCCGGATTGTCCATTTCACACTGTCACTAGCCCTATTATGGTGGGAAACCGATAGGAAACCTCGTAAAAACCACCCCTGCGATTGCCGGAGCCACATCCTGTGCCTCACTCATATACCTGAAGGTCGACAAACGGACTCGATCATGTGAACGGTACAGCAAAGAAGGCGCTAGAAAGCGCACTGGCTAACCACTAAGCCATGGCTGAGGGCCGTAATGTGATTGGAGCAGCAGTTCCTGAGATATAGTGATAACAAGAATTGTTATAGGAAATGTTACCTGCAAAACAAGACCATGTAGGGAAGCTTTGAATAAAATATTAATGTGATTGGAGCAGCAGTTCCTAAGATATAGTGATAACAACAATTGTTATGGGACTGACAGGAATGTTACCTGCAAAACTAAACCATGAAATGAAGTTATTAACAAAATATGAAAGTAATCGGAGCAGCAGTTCCTGAGATATAGTGCATAGAACTGCAGAAGACAGACAAATGGGTAACAAAAGAATGAATAAATGGTTCAAAACCAAAATGAGACCAGCATAGCTACACCTCACAGTCAGAAAGACTGGGCTAAAAATCGAATACTGAAATAATTGGTTAGATACAAACATATTTTTTTTTACTTGTGCTGTAATTATAACTAGAAAGAAAACACAGTAAACTACAAATACTTGATAGTTAAATGTTTATTACTGGGAATAAATAGTCTTAAGAATGAGTTACAAAGAATGGATCAAGTGAGTATAAAAGCACTTGTTCCCGTGACAAATACAGATCAGCTGATCTAGTAACTATACAAATGACATGGACTGTCACTGGACAGTAGGAAACACTTTAAAAAATGGATTTGTCCTACTGAAGTCTAGAAATCTATGGAAAAATGATACGTGTAAATATAAAACATGACCTTTGTAAAGAGATAATGAAGACTTTCTCAGGCAACCCATTCATTTCATTATCTAACACTTTAACAGTTGTGTGACAAAATCGTCATGAAATAACAATCGCTTGTTTTCAATGAAAAATGTTCATGATGCCTACACTGTTCACTCCTAGCTTCATCAGTCAAACAATTCATAATGCCTTGCGTACCCTATGTACATATACAAAGAGTTCACTCCTTCCATCAGATTCAACACTCCTCATCAAAAATCTCAGTTTGCATCATTTATTAAATTAAATTTGCATTGTTCTCTGTACAAAAAATAACCACCAAAACCATAATATAAACATCTGCAAAAATGAATTGCATCAATTTGTCCAATACATGCATGTACCTAGCCCAATGATTAATGAATTTCATAACAAGTCTATAGCTAACAATAATCTAACATTATAATATATCATTTTTAACACACTTATAATTCATGACTATTTGATAATGAAAAATAAATGTAGTAACATTTTAGATGTACTAAAACAGCTTTTTGGTATCGTCTCTCAAAGGAGCCCCAATGAATATCAGTATAACATGTCATGATAAAATAGTAAATTGATTTCTAAGAACAATGACTTCAGTAATACATGACCAGGTTTTATACAACATGGGATTCAACATTTATCTTACATTCAGCATATGAATCATGGCACTTGGACTAGGCTGTAAGGCATTGGGAGAGAGTGAGCACTTGTAAAATAGAGCCATTTAATACCTAGTGTTTTTATATTAAACAAGTAAAAGTCCATGTAACAAAAATTGAATGCTGGTTATAGCTTTCATAAATCATAACATGGACGTGTAGGATAAGATATACCCACAGCGATGATACCCAGTGAAAGATCAATCAATCATGCTCTATATATAACACAGATTAAGATGAGAAACAATCATCCACCATGGGTCTAGGCACACTTTTACAAAATGTCATACAACATTAACATTTCATGCAATATTTTTACACTTCTAGTTTAACATGATAAATTTTTTTATCATACAATATTTTTTTGTTGTACAACATTTTGTGAAAGGGAGCTTATGTTAATAAAAGCAAAATTGGGTCAGACAGATTCACTTTCTCTTTCTTTACGTTTATGTCGCTTCCTCCGTCTGTCAATACAGGCCACTTCAGCTTTCAGAGACATGTATATTTTGCGTACTTCTGAGATTTTTTCCACCAGGAATGTTATCCTTTTCTCCCCTTCGAGATACTTTCCTTCTTCTGTTGAAAAAACAAAAACATATTCCCATGAACAAATAAAATAAACAAACAGAGCATCAACTAAGTGACAAAATTAAACCAGTTCTTTACACCATCATATCAATAGCCTTATTTTAATGTAAAGGATACTCCAGCCAGCAGCTGTTAAAATAACTTTTTCTGGAAAATGAATACTACAAGTCGACCCCAAGTCGGTCATCTATCAGATACTTTTTTCAAAGGTAACCAATTTGATGGACACTCAACTCTTTAACCATATTGGGCCTCTAAATGACTGAAACTAACTACGACTCTTACCTAAATTAAAGTTGTATTTTGAGGGTCTTGGAGAGCGTTGCTGTAAAGTTGGTGTGGTTGTTGTAGCAGTTTGTGTTGGTGATAACACAGTGGGTTGATCTGTTGGGATTTCCTTACTGTCCATTGCTGCTTCCTCGCTGTCACTTCCTTCAAGATTAAATGATAAAATAAAATTAATTAAATAAAACCTGCTTCAGGGGCACCTTGATTTGCTAATGAATAAATACCTAAAACATTTGTTCATGATGAAACAGAGAGGGAGCCTGTAAGTAACTCTCTGTGCTGTACTTCTGTTCTCTACACAGATTCTACCATCACATATAAACTATGAGAAAACAGACGTAAAAGATTCTTTGTAACTAACTGTGTAACATGATATGATTACCAACTTGAGGGGTGAAGGAAATATTGCACATTAAACTTTAGATAAACCTTCTAAACTTAATTCTCTCATAGCTTGGTGTATTATTGTTTTGTACGAAAACAAAAAAATTAAACCTAAAGCTTTTTGTAAATTGACAGCCTGCAGTGTTCCACGTTTAGACAACTGGCTCTATCTTGTTATAAAGAGGCAATCATTTTGCAACGGCAAGACATTCTGTGTCGTAACACCATACATATAAATAAAAAAATTCACTATACAGTATTTACAGAGTAATTAAAGCATTCATGTTGAGGCATATCTCACGATGCACATTAAGTATGACTGTTGGATAAAATAATGTTAAGACATGTTGTACTCACAAGTCTTTCCTACCCATGATATTATTTTTTTACTGGTCCAGTATGCCCTCTGATATTCACTGTAATTATTTGGAAACAAGTCATATAATCATTAAAAAAATATACCTGCTGCTTTGGCTGTTTGTTTTTTCTCTTGTCTTTTTGATGATCTCTTCTTTTTCTTTGAGGGTGTTCCATCATCGGGTTCTCGTTTTCGTTTAGTAGCTCCTGTGATCATATCATTACTGCTGCTCTCTGAGCTGGGCATGTTACCACTACTGCCACTCTCATTAGACGTTGTGCTACCATCTCCACCACAGGGTGACTCTCCACCTGCAGACTGCTTCTCTAATCTGGCCACATTAGCAAGTTCACCCTCTGCCATAGTTCTTGAAACAGCCCTATCAATGGAGAGCTGAAGGTTATCAGGGGGCTCTACCCTGACATCCACACTCTCATGTTCTGGGGTGGTAGGTGGAGTGTTCTCCGTGAGAATACTGCTGGCTGTTGGCTGGGGATCATTCTGTGGAGGCTCTTGGGCCTGAGGTTCAACAGGAATGACTGGTTTGTGTATAACATCACTGGTTGAAGTTGAGTCTTTAGAATCAACAATACATGTAGCACTATGAGATGATGATGTGGATGGCACTGGTTCTGTTGAGGCAGGAGTGGTGATTATTTGGGGAAGGGGTAATGTATGTGAAGGACTTGCTGACAAACAGTGGCTAGAATTTAAAACATCAGCTACTAATTTCATTAAACTGTCATTTGATGAATCATCTTCCTTTAACTTTTCTCCACTCTTTTCTTTCAATTTATTTTTTTTCTTCAAAGCTTTCTTCTCCTTTTTGCTCAGTTTATCACCTTTGCTGAGTTTTTTGGAACCATCTTTAGGCTTCTTCCCATTACCCTCTTTTTTGGTTGATTCACCATCTGGCATGTCAGATGTAAGATTGGTCTTACCTTCATGGTGCTTTTTCTTTGTTTTTTTCTTCACCTTTTTCTTTTCATTTTCTTCCTTGGGATGTGTTTCTTGACTTCCCACTTTTTGTTCAGAACATTTCTCTTCAATTTCCTCTTTCTTTTCTTTCTTAACACAAACATCCAGATGTCTTTCTGTAGACAAACTTTCTTCATGTGGTCTTTTCTCAACGACTTTTTCTTGAGCTACAGGAATCGCTTCTATATTATCTGTTGTCTCAATCTGATTATTTTGAGGAATTGATAATGGCCGGCCTCGCTTTCCTTCTTTTGTCTTTTTACGCTGTTTGGATTCCTTGCTTTCCTGATTGTCTGTATTATCTGTCAAACTTATAGCCTTAACCAACGTTGGAGGTTTTTCAAATTCCAGCACTTCAGCTCTAAGTAATTTTGCATCCCCTTCTTTAACAATTTCTGGAACTTTACTAAAACTTTCTTCATCAGACCCTGATTCTGTCTTAGTGTCTGCTATTACAGGGGGTTTTACATCAGCTGCTTTTTCAGAAGCAAGGGGCTCAGGCAGAGGTAAACTCTTCTCTGTGATTGGTGCACACACCGGGTTTGAGATTGGGCTGACACTTTTTTGGACAAACACTGAATCTGACTGAAACATATCCGAGACTTTCTCAGTTGGAGTTGAAACTAAGGCTGGTATTATTTGAGATTGTTTTTCCTTTATGGGCATATTTGAAGACTGAACAATTATGGGGCTGAAAACAGGTAAATCTTCTTTGTCTTTTACACTGGGGGTTACTTTCTTTGCTTTTGTATCCTCCAATTTACTTTTTTCTTCAAAGTTGACAGACTGCTCTTTCTTAAGCACAATATTTGACGCATCCTGTTCCTCTGATTTGACTTCAGGTTTGTTCGGAGTTTTATTTGCTGGTGTTGTAGGCTTAGGGGAGCTGGGTTGAGTAGCTGAGAGTTTCTCTTCCTCCACATCTGTTTTAACTACGGCCTCTGTGAAGTCTGGTGGATCGTCCTCGTCTTGACATCTCTCCTCAAACGACAGATCGCTTTCACTCTCGGAAGCTGATTTTAACATAATAAAAAAACCAACATTAATAATCATGAACATATTTGTTTGTCTCTATTTTGCCGCATCTATACTCACTCTGAATCAAGCCTACAAAAATATGAAGCAATTACACAAACTGAGAAAACGTCCAGCACAATGGGTGAAGGAAACCACCCTCGACACCACTGGCAACAAACAAAGACAGAACGACAACAACAGGACACAATACAAACACCACAAACAGATCGGCTTTCTGTTCCCCTTTAGCTCTGAGAGCACCAGAGCAACATGAAGCTCCCTCCAACCGCCCGCTAACTTAAATCAAGAAGTGTTAAATATAAGTTGACAAGTACCATGTGACTGGAGATCAGTGGAATCTGTGTAACCAGAGCTTCTTCTAGTTCTCCGGGGCTTATCTGAAAATACATAATAATAAATGTTTACTTCATTAATGAACAGAAAGAATCCTTTTGGTTGATTGTGATCTCAGATTGTACTTAGGGCTATTCGACTGAAATTATCAATGGTTCAAGAAAATCAGTACAAATAATGACAAAAACTCAAATCTACAAATAGTCACAATAAATAGAACAATGCAAAGGGCAAAACACAGCACAGCAAAAAACAGGATGCAATACATTAGGACATGACAAATATATCTTTCTCATGTTGTCATTTAGCTTCCATAGCACCACGGCAACAGAAAGCTACTGCCGCTACTTTGAAAGGAAATACAGTCAATGCAGAACTTCACACTGACTAGATATCAGATGTGTACAGGTGAAGTCAGAGATAAGATAAGTATGTGTAGACTTGAATTATATCAATGGAAACAATGTATATTCTAGGGGTCCATGCTTTGTACTAAACTTTCAATCATGTGTTGCTATTCCAGGCAAATGGGTTCAGGTACCGATTTAAAACATTGGTAACCATGACAACAAGATAAGAAAAACATGGTGATGCGAGAGGTGACAACAGTTACATTGCAAAATATGACAACAAATCACAGATATAAATCCACAACTACATGTAGTTAGTTTGAACCAGTCTGTATAAGTTTAAAATGGTATGTCTGACAGAGTCGTGAATATTGATGACAAGAGGTGTGTTAGACATTACACAACTGTAAAGTATTAAGCTTATTGCGAGCTGATGATAAATTGGATTTCAGTAATCTCTTGAAAACCTTTTCCGACATAAGACAGGACATGCTTTTATATTCTAACATGTTGTGCATACTTAAAAGTTTGAAATGGCATTAGTGCAATTCGTAAGCAACAAAAATGGTTAATATTTTCTTACGTTGAAGTCCTGTGGTAGGTGTTTCCAAAGAGTTGGATCGTGTTGGTCGACTCTTGGCTGGCCCTGAGGGTGCTGGTGATCGACTGATATGAGACCTGGTTTCACTATTACTTGTCTTCACATCATTGCCTGATGATCTGGTGGGAGTGACTGAACTCGGCCGACCACGCTTCTTCAGTGCTGTACTGCTGTTATTCTGAGCGGGACCCTAAAGATAGAAAACAAAAAGTAAGACCCCCTAAAGATAGAAAACAAAAAGTAAGACCTCAAGTACATTTTTCTCTTCTTTATGACTGAACAGATCAAAAACAAGTACAGAATTTCAACAATGAAAGCTATGGTGTATGCCATGCTAGTGACTGTCATATGGCCACCTTCACAAGGCCCCTTAACTCTGAGAGTACCACATCAACAGTGAGTTATATTATATGTTCTCTTTACAAAATCAAGAAAATAACAGTTGTGCCGTAACTATCTGAAGTCTCGACTTTAAACTTTTTCATTCTATTTTGTTACCGACAGGAAAACAAACCTTAGGTGACTGTGGTGTGCTAGGTTTAGCTTTAGTTACTGATTTCCTGCTGGATTCTGGTTTGTCAACAATTTGGACAATTCTTTCTGGTCTTACCCACTCATCATACCTTAAATAAGAAATTAAATTAAGACATTTTTAAAACAAATGCAAAACACATATATATTTTTATTTACCTTCAGATGATATAGTATATTTAACAATCCATAGAATTCATATTCACTACTACATTTGATATTTGCAGATATTTTTTTAACAAATGTCAAAAACAAAAGCAATTCTGTTTTAGTTTCTTTGATTAAATTTGATTGATTCAACAGCACACAAGAGGAAAAAGTTGTTCCAAATCCAAAATGTGTATGTTAATGTTCATGTTTTGGACAACGATAAGCTCTGTTCAGATTTATAGGCAGATACAAGAAAAATAAAAAAATTAACACTGAAGCAGATTTCTAACTTAACAGAGAGAATTTAACAGCTGACACTTTACTTCAGCCATGGACAAAAGTGTCAACAAACTTTATTTACTGTTCTGAATAACTTGAAAATACTCCACATTGGGCTACCATAAAAGTATCACAAACACAAGTTTTCTGGCCAGAGAAAAGAAATGTTTAAGTAGAATAAGGTCATACCGATTGTTCCAGCCAGCATAGTGCACTAGGTATTGCAATGGGCCATCTTCTTTACTAGCTTCAACAACCTGGAAAGAATGACAAAATATAAGTTCAATACTTCAGATGCCATAAAAAAAGAAAACTAGTTTTGGGAGTGAGTGGGCTGAAAGTATAGAAAATAATGTTGGTAGTGATATAAAACCAAGAAGTCATTTGCTGTTGCCATATGATCTATCTATGTACATTGTGTTCACAATGCTTCTTTTGGGGCTCTTTGAGACTGTTTAGTGTATAATGGATCATTATATTTTATCATTTTTGAAATGTTAAAACACATCCAATGCCAATTGCCTATGATTGACTAACCTTAGCTTCATAAATCTTCTGATTACGACCGCGGCCATACTTCACTTTCAATTTGGTTGCTGAGGGAAGAACGCTTTCTTCTTCCTCCATGTCACAAATCTTTTCAGCCAATCTATGTAAGTAAAATTCCATGTATTATGATTCATGAAAGGTTGAACATTAAATAATGAGGATAAATTAGACAAACAATGATATTATACACATGCAATACCTTTCCAAATTTGAAAATATTATTATAAACCCTGATTACATGTGCATGTACAATATTTATTACAGAGGCCACATGTTCCAAACATTCATAACAACCTCTTCCAACAAATACAATAATATACACAAATTTAAATCTCAAATACTCACACTTCGACCTCCTCTTTTTCAGGCTCAACTTTTGGTTTTATTTCTTTTTCTTTCGGTTTTCTTCGGTTTTCCTTCTTTTCTACAGTTTCCTTTTTTTCTTCCTTTTTCTCTTCTTTTCTTTCTTCCTTTTTCTCTTCTTTTTTCCCAGACTCTCCACTGTCCTCTACTTTATCCTCATCCCTCTTCCCCACATCATCTCCTCGAGGAGATTTACGACCCTGTAGAGCAGAAACCAAAAATTAGGGTTAACATTTTTTTGTTTTATTTGGATAAATTTTTTGGGAATTGTCTGGGAAAATCCTTTCTACCTTTCTATAAATTTTTGGAAAATATTCAAAAGAGAATTTCAACTTACAAGAGCAGCTATTGACCTCATCCTCTTCCTCGTATTTTTACCAGAATCTTCAACGGTTTCTTTTTTCTCTTCAATCTTTTTCTCCTCGATTTTTTTCTCTTCGACTTTTTTGTCTTCTTCCTCATCCTTGACAGCACTTTTTCTCTCCCTAGTTTCTCTTAAGTCTCGCTTTTCTCTTGGCGGTGTGTCTTCTTTTTTATCCTCTTTTCGTGGCAAGGCTTGTTCTTCCATTTTAAATGTCTCTGCCAGTTCTTTTTTTACACTATCTAGATTACAATCTGGGTCACTGCTAGATCTGGTTTGTTCAGGTGTGTCTTTATTCCTACGCTCACTGTCTTTAGTCTTCCCCTGAATTAAAAGCAAATGATGAATATTATATTACTAATGACATAATATTGTTCTGGTTAATTGTGCAAAAAAAAAAAAAAAGTGAATTTAATATAAAAACTTAAAAACACAAAATCATCTCAACTAAAGAGTTACATTAGCAAATAAAACATCTTCACACTTTAATGTAATTCACTGATCAAAGTATTTTATCTATACAATGAAAGTGTACTCCAACTGTAAGTAACACTAGAACAAACATAAAATGTCAAGCATTTTAGAAATATTAAGTTCCTCTTAAGCCCAGGTTAAGCTCAGAACAAACTGCCACTAACCAGATGGCTCTTTGACGTGAACAAGAAATGTGAAAGTATGAAAATTACCTCCTTGACTGGTGTTTTCCTTTCTTTAGGAGACAATATAATATCATTGGTTGTTTTTCTTTGATTGTCTCTGTACAAGGATCGCCCAGAGTTGTGTCGACTCCTGCCTGGTCGACTAATAGTACCCATTGTACTACCAAGTTTACGATAAAAATCCTCAAAAGCATGTAAATACCTGAAATAATTAATCCTTAGATTAAAATCATGTAGAAGGGAAATTCAAATTACTTTTTGGAAAGTATTCTTCTTACATAATGTGTTGCGCAAATTACGAATAAAGTAGTTCATTATAATAGGCAAGTACAGGCTTAACCCTTATATGCATTTTTCACTTATATTACAGTGATGCACTCAAACAGTAATTAGTTAACTAAGACAGCCATAAGAGGAGAAAGGTTATATTTAGTTTGATCAACCATTCCTTCAGTGGTAAGACAATTTCATTATCTTAGAATCGTGCCTAATTTAGCCGCTGCACCAGAATTTGATCAACGTTATTGTATGTACGAATGTCCTTATATTATTCGCGATTTTATAGTGTTTTTGTCTAACACCCTAACAAATAAAAACAAATAATTCTCAAATCTTCAAATAACTTACTTTTTGTATGCATTTTTGATTTGAGAAGAAGCTGCATTTGATTGAGGAAGACTCATTTTGGAGTAGACCAATCGCCAGCGCATCATACTCGTCACCTGCAATATATAACATAACTGAAACCTTAGCAAAACTGAACACTTGGATTTAACAAGGTTAAATTCTTACAAAAATTAATGGGACTCCATTTGAGACAAATACTGTACACCCCAATACAAGAAGGAAATAATGGTATTGCTTTCTTCTTTTCTAAATTCACCAACTTGAACCTTTATTAGTGTGAATATAACTAACATCATACCCGGTATCTGTAGCATAGGGGATACAGAAAGAAAATCTTATACATCTTTACTTTATACATACCCGATTGTATCCACCAATATTCTGTACAACTTTAAACAGTTTATATAGATTCAGGTCTTTACTTCCTATAGTGGGGGCTTTATTAATTGGAGTTCCTAACAAGAAAAAATAAATCATTTGTAATATGTATTACAGAAAAATTTAGACACCTATAAAGTAAGACTGTTTAATTATATGCAACAGATTGAAGCCTTGTTAAAACCGTGCCCTGACTGCTGGTTTCTCATGTGATTATCAAATGCTTAAAACCGACAAGGGGACCGGATCTTGTGGGCAGGACATCAAGAGGATAAGGAGTCTGACATGCTACCACTGAACCACAGCAGCTGTGGGGCCAAACTTAAAAAGATATTTTTGTTTTCTTTGGGTTGGACATTGGAAGTTTTTTTTTAATGTAAAGTATAGCTGAGCTAAATACAATCATTAGAAAAAAAAACCTTGAAAAAAAAAAAAAAAAATCAACCACAAGTATACTTGTCTTTATATACATAATGGGTGAGTGGAAGCATGTGGACCAGGTGGACTCGAGAAAGATAAATACGTTTCACATTAATTGAAAATTCCCTGTCAATTGGGCCTCAGACTATATACTAAAGTAGTGCTGAAACGGGTACTGATTTTCATAACCGAGTACCGGTTTTGTAATATTCGAATACTATTCGAGTACTCGTTATGTCTATGACCCTTGGTCGGTCGTATACATGTACGACTAATATTTGTGTACAAATATTACAGAACGCTTTAATGCAGTAAAAAAATACCCGCTGTTTATTAGTCTTATCTCTACTTCTATCGTGTAATTTGACGTACGCATTTATTTTGCTTTGCGCCTGTCCTTTTATATTCCAATGAAGTCCGCAAACGCATATGTAAGTCTTTGAACAACCGCCATGCATCCAACT
>JARFOD010009077.1:0-11471 GCA_031763545.1 Mopalia muscosa | reverse complement strand
CAGCCAACAAGCAGACCCGCCCCCCGCCCCCCACCCCCTCCCCAACCAAACAAAAAAACTAAAAACACAAAATCTGGCTAGAAAACCGCAATACACAGGTAATGTAATTTCAGGGGTAAAGCCGTCCCTATATATCAGTTAAAGCCATACATTTTGTGGGACTGGATTCCAGTTCTATAAATCAAATTCGACTAGAATCGGTGCTTTGACGGGGTCGTCGATGCAGGGTTTTTCGGATGAGAATATAAGGTATATGGGCAGGTGGTTGTTCTAAAAGGTTTATTGCAGCTGCATGAAGAAAAAAAAACCCACTACTCGAATGTGTAAATCAATTGAACCCTCGGCTATATTTTTTCCTTTGTTCGAGATCTGTTTAACTTCCTGGGAATTCAGATCTATAATCAAAGTGATATAACTCCCACTTGCAGAGGCACCGCTACTGTATTGGGTTCGATTAATGTTACTTTTGTGAAGGTAAGATTTGCCTAACACGCCTTTGTTCTAACTTCAGTCAGTACAAGAAATGATAAATAACCACTCTGTTTCAGTTCAGCAATAAAAATCCATAATGTTTATTAAATTATAACTTTCAGGCAGTGTAATCGCTGAATTTAATTGCTATATCACTTTGGACAAATAATTTTAATGTGTAAAATTCCCCTGCACTAATATACTGTTGTCAAAGTTCAACTTTTACCTAACTGTAGGTAATTTTGTTTCTTTTGCGTATCAAACAATATCTGGATTTTCCTGAACTGTGCCACTGAACTGCAAACCTGTTCCACAAACCTCAGTACCTATATTTGTTCTAAAATAAAACTGAAAATGACAAGTTAACCCCATCGCAGTATTCTACCGGCAATAACTAATCCGTTTTTAGAAGAACTAAACGAACTGTATTCAAATAGAGCTCATCATCATGAATGTTAAAACACAGATAATCGGCAGCCAGCCGGAAGCCAAACTACGGAGGTCGGTATGAATCATACTACAAATATAACTAATATATAAGGTTACTACATTTCTTCCTCCTAGAATTTCTAACATTGGCAACGTTACCAAATGAAAATTATATTAAACTGATGAAGTATTAACGCACGCAATTGTTTAACTGTCTAACATTTTTCGGAAAGAACACATAATTTTGACTTCATTCGAAACAGTTACACATTTTAATAAAAATAAATTTGTTGACTTTTTGTCGAACCGCGTTATATCCAGAAATCGTTTAAACGAAGTCTTTTAAGTACGGTGGGGGATTTCTAACTCTCTCAGGATATTTCCTATCAACACACGGTAGTGGTTGTGAAAATTGTAGAGGTATCATTGGACGGTGAAATCAAACAAGTCGGAGGTCCACTAGAGTGAGGTTCATTAGGTAGATCAATTGTTACTGGTACGTTCACGGTAGGTCTTATCACAGGAATATTATCAGTGGCCAGCACTGGACCAGACGAACTTTCTGATGGTTGATGTAATGGTAACATTTGATCAACATGGTGTCTCATAGTGCGACCATCGAACAGTTCGATATCATAGAGACTTCAACGACTTAACCGCGGACCCCTTTTGGTCCGTTTTGGTAATATCGAATGTTCACAGGATCACCAACCTTAAAACTTCTATGTTTCACAGATTTATCTCGTGACTTCACCTGAGAAAGTTGCTTCTCAATGACCTTTCATCTAACAGATGGAACCACCAAGTTTTTCATCAATAGTTCTGATGGAGCACGACTTGTGGTTGCATGAGGTGTAATACTGTAAGTAAATAAATGACGATTTATTCTATCTTCCATTGTCCCTGTCTTATTTTTCTGTAATCCATCTTTAACGATACCAACGGCACATTCGGCCAGTCCATTAGAACTGGGGTGATAAGGAGACGTAAATACGTGTGATATAACATTGTTGTTCATGAAATTTCGAATTCCTAGCTCGTAACACAAGATCCATTATCGGTTAGTTACGAGCCTCGAAAGTCGATGTGTGGCAAATATCCCTGTAACTTCTGAATGGTTACAGTTGATGTTCTTGAGTTAGTAATAGATGCTTCTATCCACTTAGAATGAACGTCTATTGTGATTAATATCAATTTCCCTTCAACTGGACCAGCGTAGTCCAAATGAAGTCGTCTCCAGGGTTGACTTGACCAATCCCAAGGGTGAGGTGGTGCAGTGGCAGGGATTTTCTGATGCATTTGACAAGGGAGAGATGTTCAATTTCGGCTTCCATTCCTGGCCATCAGAAATAACTCCTTGCCACCCCCTTCATCCTTGTACTTCCGGCATGAGTCTTGTGTACCACTTATAACATGGCTGATCTACCTTGTGGGGGATCACAACTCTAGAGCCCCACAATACACATCCAAGTTCTAAGCTTAATTCCTGACGTCTATTTGTATACGGTTTCAGACGTGTGTCTTCTTTTACATCTGGCCAACCTAAACGAACAAAAGATGCGAGTCTTTCTTTGTCCAATTACCGATCTGTTCTGAAGTAACTGGTGATGACTACAACTTTTCGGTCAAGAAAACTGTTCCCTCAGCCTCGTTTTCATAGCCATATGGATCATCTTTGGACACGCTGAGACACCATCTGTGGAACTGCTTTGTGCTCATTAAACAATTATATCAAGGGTTGAAGGTCTGTCACTATGGTAACATGTCTTCGATAAACGTATTTGTGGAATTTCTTCAATCCAAAAGCACACGCTTCTTTGTCTAACTGGGGATAGTTTTTCTCAGCTTTCGTAAAGATTCATGAAGCGAACAATATTGGTTGTGTGCGATATCATATACTATTAATCATAAACAAGTGGACCTGAATAATGACGTAATTGTTTACACCGCGCAAGTGTCAGGTATGATATAATTGTAAACAAGTAGACAAAGGAACCCTGTGTCTGTACTGATGTTGGATTTCATTCTTCTTTTTTGGATGGCTTTACTGAGTTAACGACTTGTTTGTTATAGAGATTACTAATCAAACTATTGACATTCGGTAATTTGCTTACATGATAGGTTGTCAGGTAGGTGCTCTGATGTAGCCTCTTCAAGTTCAATGAATGCTTTATCTTCTTACACTTGTGAACTAGTCGACCAGTTTATCCTATGTATACAGGAATGTTTTTTGTATGTTAAAACCTCAACTTATTAAAGCGTTTTAATTAAGTTATAGCGCGACTTGAATTGTAAGTCCGAACTGGACGACTAAGCGAAGCTAACAATATTTCAGACACTGGTACAGTAATTATATCAAACTAGGCAGAAATTGAGGACATCCCGTCAACAAAATATATTAATACTATGTGCTTTTAAGTTAATTAATTACCAAGTGACCAAGCAGTGACCGTTATTCATTGCTAGTCAACAAATGAAATTCTTCCTCGAGAAAAGCAATGTGTGGACTGTTTAAAAATACTTCCTGAAGGATGATCCGATAGGGCTTTCTTAGAAGTCTGCACTGGATTAATTATGTTGTCTGTATTGTTCGCAAGACAGCCGGGAGTTAAACGAGCCCTATATTACTGAAACAATTTAATTAATTTAATTTTTTTTAAACATATTTGGTCTCTTCACATACGTTTAATCTGATCTTTGTTAATACCTGTTTGGCATTGCCGAACTAGCCACAGCAGAAGTTATGAATTTTTAAAATATAGCCATAAAAACATAATTATAACGACTCTGACGTGAAAGAAGACAATGTTTTTGTTCTGACCAAGCCTCGAATGCTGATATATTGGCAGCATACACCCAAAATCGTGGGAACCCTGCCTATAAGCGACTTTCTATTGCACAACACGCACCTGTACTTGTTTTAATAGTTCTTTCAAACCTCTTCAGACTCCAACATTTGACTAAAACCGTCGCTGTGTTACATCCATGCCTTGCACAGACCTACAGCCCGTCGGTGTTGAAAAGCTAAAAGGTACTTGATCGTTACAAAATGAGACTCCAAGAAATAGAACAACGACTGGGTTTGGATATTATTTAAACACAAAAATGCTCTTGTTCGTGCTTATAATTTGATTCCGAACTTGATTTGAGGAAAACACCAGACGGGACTTCATTATTTGGCCTTAGTCGACTCCAATAACACGAAAGGGTTTCTAATGTTTCTAATACACCCATGTATCAACTGTGGTTCACGAAGATGCTTTCAGAGCCGATTGATTGGTGTTTTGCGGGTATATCATTTATGTGACGGCGTTGTATTCCAATAATAATTGGCAGAAGCACAACCATTAATTGTGAAAAGTTTTGATAATGTTGAAAAATTAATCTTCCTGCTGCGTTAAAAAGACAGGTTTCCCTACACAAACTGAAATGCCTTGCAATGATTTACTATATAACACATACTGAGAGGATGTAACAATTTTTATCAGCTATTTTATAATCAAAAATAATAATGATTATAATTCAGTACATACATTTATTTATTACTTCATAAATATTTTGACCCTCGGCCTTGGTTTTGTGGGTAGCGAGTTAGCTTACTAATCCTATATTACGATGCATTAATTGTTCTCCAGATCTAGTCTGTCTCTCTCCCATCAGGCACATGAATGAGTCACACGATGTGGCTTCGGCAATCGCGGGAGTGATTTTTACGAAATTTCCTCACGGTTGGCAACTGTAATTAGGCAAGGAACATTGTGAAGTGGTCAATCCGTCGTCATTTATTGAAATATCAATGAGTACGACGTTAAAGCACACTCAATCAAACAAACAAATAAATCAGAAATATTAAAAAAATTAATACCACACCAAATAATTGGCTCTTTCCAAACCTGGTTGAAATTGGACTAAGTGCATATATCTTCTCTTTTAGTTTTCTAATCAAATTATTCTGCTCCTGTTTTAATTTGTGTGGTAGTTTTAACATTTTTGCAAACTCTGTCAACGAAATAGTCCAACGACTGGATTTGGCTGTTATTTAAACAGTGAACACAAAACCTGTTCTTGATCATGTTTAAAAGTCAATTTCGAGCGATGCTGTTTCTCATTATGTTATGCCTCTACTCTATCGCTGTCATTGAATCGGGATTTAGATGAAAACCCCAGATAGGACTGAATTATGAAACCTTCAGATTCCACGATAGAAGTTTCTAATGTTTTAGGTTAATACACCCTGTCTTATTTTTGGCTAGCGAATATGCATTTAGCTGGTTCTAAACTGTATCTATGTCCTCTAGTTTGCCAGTTGTGGCGGGCGTATACGTCATAGTGCTGTACAACATTCTTTTAGTCCAATGGGCAGCGCATTAGACCACATCTAGCAAGTGCTGGAGACAGTTAGAAGACATTACACCTGTGTCATTTCCGTCTTCTTTTCGGATGGTTCAAAGACCTAGACTTCTCTTTGATCTTAGATATCTCTTTGATCTTAGAGATCAAAGGAAGTTTGAAACATGTCCACGTCATTTTCAGCAGAGATTTGGTGGGACAAGGGATTCGCTGTCTTACCTTTTTGGCTATCAATAGATTTAAGGCCAAGCAGACAACATTTCTTTCGATTCTTACTCAGTGTAAAAGTCTAGGAACCAGTGGAGCAGAAGTCCTGTTCTGTTGGATACTCATTCAACTGGATATTCATTGTGGACAGAGACAAAAGCAGTCCTCAACAAACCCATTTCGCAACCTATAAAGTTTATTATAAAGATCTTAAGCCCCAAAATTTTAAAAACATTTGTATTGTTTTGCAGGGTTTTTGGGACAAGAAAGTCCAGAATAAACTTCATGGTATATATCCTGCTGTTGATTCAAATTTTTTTCTCCCATGAAATACGATCTTGGTAAAAATAAATCTGAAACCAAGTGTGAAATGTTCTAATCTAGTGTGACTGTGTGTACGGCATCAATCACATATTGGTTGAATGTGCCACTGCTAGGCGACAGTTCTACCTCTTTGAAGCACACAAAATCAATTTTCGTGTAGTTTTCCATCGCTCTAAGCAAGCTGTACTTAAGTTATCCTAGAGATCGGTGTTTAATTTTAACGAAAATTTATGGAAGATAAAACTATGCTACCCACATATGTAGACACAACTTCAAATCTTCAAATTTCAAATTCAAAATGAATTTAAAAAAAATCTATATGTGTTTTTTGTTTGATTTCAGTTAGTTTGAATTAGAGACTGCGCGTACGTTATGGAACTCATAGTGCTTTACCGTGGGAACTGTTTGGAAACATTTGACACTTTCACTTCTATGAAGGATTTCCTGGACCGTGTTGCCGGCGATGGTGTCCTTAGTTCGCACGGGGGTAGTGTTCAGATGTCTTCAGGAGCAAATACCCTGTGGAACAGATGACCTAGAGTTCAGATGCCTTAAGGAGCAGCTGTCCAGTGGATGTCACAGAACCCATTGGGCAGGCTTAAGATATCTGAACTCAAGTTCATGTGTCCCATACGATATTTTCCCCTTAAGACATCTTAACTCCAGGTCATCTGTCCCACGGGATATTTCCTTTTTGAGACATCCGAAATCTAGTTCATCAGACCCACGGGATATTTGCTCCTTAAGGCATCTGTACTATAGGTCGCGTGTCCTACAGGATATTTTCTCGCTAATACACCCAAGCTCTAGGTAGTATGTCCCGCAGGATATTTGCTCCTTACGACAACTGAATTCTAGGTCACCTGAACTTTACGCCAACTGTCCCACATGGTATTTGCTCCTTAAGACATCTGAACTCTAGGTTATCTGCCCCACAGGATATATTTGTTATCAAACCAGTCACCCAATACTATAGGATATATCTAAGTATATGGGGGAGAACGGTTGTAGACGGGAGGGAGTGAATGTCCTAAGACGCATATGGCGCAAACACCTATTAATTTGCCAAAAGCCCTAATGTTAACGTTTGGCTCCACAGCCCCCTCTCAAACTTTCGTTGGGCGAAAACGCCATGGCACAGACCTCAATCTGTCCTTTTGGAGTTCCCCTTAAACATCTTGACAAGGCATGACCGGTGAAATTTTTAGCTAGCTTTGCTGCAGTGTGATAGGGGTTGCCAAGCTACCTCAGAATGTAAACAACAGCCGAATCACCCAAAATCGTGATAAATACACCAAAATGTGACCTATTTAGGCTATAATATTAAGCTGACCAGAAATCTCCACTCGGTTATTTCATATCAATACCAAATACCCCACCAAAAGCAAATTTGCAGGATAAGAGCAAATAAAACAAGACAGCACACCATTTTTAATAAGATCTATATTCGAGGCTGACAAAACTCAAGCTCATAGTGGATGTCTTCTTATAAGGGGTCTCCGTGGAGTGAATATCCTTAAACCATTGACCTTGTAAAACCATAGCAGATACCTTAAAAAAGTCATTTGTGAAATGTTTTTGTTGAATTTTGTTAATTCTACCTCCAAGTGATGGAAAGAAGAAGCAAAAGAGATAAATTGTCTCACTGTTAAATGACTTTCCCTCGGCAAAAAAGAAATTGAACCAGCCGTAGTGCTAATTTTTCATATTGACACCAATGGTTTTCCTATTTTGAAAATCGGACAAACTAACAAATGACATTTGTGATTCTGTACCAAACGAATGCTATCGTTCTCCTTACAGACACAAAATAAAGAAAGAAAACAAATAATGGAAAGGCGATTGCGTGTTAAACCTGTTAAGGAACTGCTCTCAATGTGTTTATACAAAACATCTTGAACATTTTAATTCATTGTGAACGTTATTGGTTCACATTAAAACCATGTATCTATTTTTGTGGAGTGGTCATTTCAATGCTGTTCAATTGTATTTGACTTAGACCTGACAAATAAAATATAGTATTTTACTTTTGTTCGCCTTGATTTTTCTTTTTTACGATGGAATTAATAATTGATCATTGTACGGCATGACGTGACCAGCCGATTGGTCAGATATGACCAATCTGACCACCCACATAGGAGAATATTGAGCCAAAGTGCTCTGTAACAGAACAAGACTACGGGGATGCAACCCACGGCCAACAAGCGATCTTTCTTGTCTCATATGACCAACTAAGGAAGCGGAAGGCGAAGTAAATTATTATCCAGGTCCTGCTGATGTTATTCCCCCACGGGGTCTGAAAATTAATTTTGACACAATGGTTAAGTGTATTGCGATATGTTTGAATAAAGGTTGTGAGTATAAGTCTCTAATTGCTTATTGCGGGCAGAACAAATTTGGATAGATTGTACATAAAATAATTTATTTCATCGTGAGATCAAGGTATTTGTAGGCTCTGGATTTAAGAAATGGGTTCCCTAATCTGCATTCTGTGTTTCAACATGAATTTATAAGATAGAGCAGAAGAGATGTCATTCTATGTAAAAATTTTAGGAAAATGTCCCTTTTAGTTTAAAACATATGTTTTTTTTTATGTTGCAGCTATTGTATTGTGATAAACAAAGCACTGAGATGTTCAGAGCCCGTTTTCACAAAGCCTCATTAGGTTAAGGTGACCGTAGAAAAAAATCAACCCCTTTGGACCATATGATAAGGGAGCTTTGTCAAAGAGCCTCGTCTCCTTAGTGTACGCCCAAGATGGAACTAAGGTCCCTTACACCAAGGGAGCTTTGTCAAAGAGCCTCGTCTCCTTAGTGTACGCCCAAGACGGAACTAAGGTCCCTTACACCAAGGGAGCTTTGTCAAAGAGCCTCGTCTCCTTAGTTTACGCCCAAGATGGAACTAAGGTTACCTTACATCAAGGGAGCTTTGTCAAAGAGCCTCGTCTCCTTAGTGTCTCTACAGGCCAAAGATGAGAACTTAGGTCACCATACATTAAGATAGCTTTGTGGACGAGTCTCGCCTCCTTACTGTAGGCCCAAAAGGAGAACTACAGTCAGTAGTGGGCCCTGATTGGTATTCCAAGGCCTAACACGTTTACATTTTTTTCCCTCAAAATTGATCCGGTTTATCCATCAAAACAATTTCAGATTGTTGCAGATAACAATGGCATGTCTAATTATGTCCTGGATGAAAAAATACCATGTTATATACCGATAAGAAAACATCAATAAACCCATTGATCGAATTAGTCTTGATGAAAGAATAAGATTAAAGCAACATTTATATTCATAACATTTTCACAATTGACTTACTGTGAACGCTGGTTTATGTCAGTGGCCATTCTACCGTCACATATTAAAACATAACATATGTGATTCAGCAATTTAATCTGATTTCTTCTGATTTAATAATATATCGCGTTGAAAGACGTTACATTTAACAATATGTTGTAACATAAATAGCTTTCTTAGTGCTTCTCAAACGGCATGCCGATGTAAGCTCGAAATCAGCGTTACAAATCATTCTTACTCTTGAGAGAATTTCAAGGATTAAACATCTGTTTCTACTACGAATAAGATAAATCTAAAGCTGAAATATAAAAATTAATTATAGTGATGACATAAAACAACTTGTGCGCTGGAATTCATGTTCACTGTTAGAAATCTTTTGAGTCCATTTCCTGAAAGAAATCTTCTCCAAAATTCAATTTACTAGCGAAGTGAATGAATTGGCATTTCAACTGTAGCAAACGAAATAATTCTCACCAAAGACCTTGACAGCAATCGGAAAAAAGTATAATGTATGTGCATCGTATTGATTTTGGTGCCTAGTGGTTGGCATAATCAAAAAAGTCATGCAACTGGCACATGGCAAAAGTAAGACATCGAATCGGCTGGTTTGAAATCAGTCGGTTCAGCTAGTAAATTTATTAATATTTGACTATTATTTATTCTCCGATGTAATGCATGGCGTTGGTATGCCCCAAAACGTCAGAGAAACTTGTTATATGTACATCATAAAAACCATGGCATCAACAATCCAGTTTAGGAATATTCTAAAAAGATAAATAACAAAGGTAAAAATATTAAAACAAAAACTAATTTTACAGCCGAAGCACCTTCAGACACCATAGAACTGAAATATAAAATCAACTGCACCTTACCCATGATTTTTTCTGTATGATTTATAGTTTTTACTATCAAAGTATCCCAGCGAACGTTGCCAATGATATACAGAGAAAACTGGTAGTTATTTATGATATGCTTACATACATAGAGGAACCCAACACACGACAACGTTTTTATGTAATATATTTTCTCCTGACATCATACCGCGAGATTTATTGTCTATACAGAACATACAAAACTACGAATGACAAACCATTAAACGAATGCGATGTAAGATCTTCATCTGACCAATGTTGACGAAGAGTGAAGACACATACATTAACTTAAGTACTTGCGGTGGATGAATGAAAAGCTTCATCATTTTTAGCTTCGACTGAGCATTTGGAATGCAGCTTAATATGATTGTCAACTAAACTCCTATTGAAAATGGAATCTTTCCGAACAAGTTTAAGGCTTCCATGGCAACAAATATGTCCGGATCTGTTACTTTTTTTACATGGCCATGTGAACAGGATAGAATCCAAACCGCTTAACACAGATAGTTCGTATTTGGAATGCAGCTTAATATAATGCTAAACTAAATCCTATTGAAAATGGTATAATTCTGAACAAATTTCAGGTTTTCATGGCAACAAATATGTCCGCATCTGTCACTTTTTTGACATGAGGATGTGAACAAGATAGAAGCCAAACCGCGTTTGATAGAGAGTTCAAATTTGGAATCCAACTTAATATGATGCTTAACTCTTTAAATATCATATTTTGCAATGCTTAATCACCTAACATTCTAAATAACCCCTGTCCAGTAAAGAAGAGCTTAATGACGCATCTATAGTGATTCTACACTTGTTTTCTAGCGGAGAAGAAATTACTGTCGGAAAAGTTATTTGGTACTATATAAACAATTTCTGAAGAAACTGACTCCATATTATATGTCTGTAAAAATAGATAAAAATGAGAGCGATTCACAATTAAACTTGTGTCTTGTGACTATTAAGAGATTCATTACAGCTTGAATGGTATTCAACTAACATTGGACCCTGGTCAATTTTATAGAAAAACTGGTCTATTTCACAACATACATGTATATATATAATTATTTGCGAAACAAACATAGAATGGGTCAATTCGATATTACAAACAAATTGTGATGTAAAATTAAACAGTTGACGTAAATGGTGTAAAAGAAGTAGCAATTTGAAAAAGAGGTACCAAAAATTTACTTCTAATGCAAACTATTTTTTTCTGTAAGATTTAAAAAACAATGATTTACTTATTATTGCTCTGCAGAAAAAGACAATTCAGAATATATATACATGTGTTGCAAAATTCACAGTAGTTTAGAAGTAAACGGGGAAATGTAAAAACACACTGTAAGAGTAAAACGCAATAATACACTGTAAATTCTGTTAGATTAAAGTTTAGAGTAGTAACAAAGTTCCAGTTGAAGCTCGACATCTATTTGCAAAATCTTTGAGTTTTTTTTTTGCAGCTGATGATACTGGAGGTCAGACACATGTGCCTGATACACCAGTATATAATCATATACTGGGGGGGGGG
>JARFOD010009066.1:0-11471 GCA_031763545.1 Mopalia muscosa | reverse complement strand
TATTAAGGGTGCAACGTTTCAATGTCTATTCAGGCATCGTTCTCAAGCATATATGATCTACAGTTGTACAGTTGTTAAATAAGTTCTGAATTGCCGAAGACGAGATAAATTTGTGTGCATGAGTACACCGACCACACACACATTCCACAAAATCGTTGATGCCTGCTCTGATGCCAGACAGGCATCAGGTAATCCCAAAGCTAAGACGGCCTTGTGTTGGAGGAATATGAGCCTTTTCTCGCATCTGGCTGTAATGTTTTTAACACGGATTACGAACACAATAATTAAGTACCCTCTCTTTTGTATATAACACAAATGAACTATAGTGTAATTCCTAGCAGAACTGATTCGTTCAGAGAATGACGGATCAATGATATATCACCATCCCACTTTGCTGGAGAGGATCAATTAAACACAGTCACACCATCTACTGCACATTACGAACTGCAATGAAAACTTTTAAATTGAACTATTCAAGGCAGTTCTGTTGTAGCTTTGTCGATGTACTTTCACTTGGAGTTATTTGATTTTGGCTGAAAAATAAAAGCTAAAGAAAATAACGAGGTTTGTTTTAAGTTATATGACCTCAATATTAATTTATATGACCTCAATAAGATGGCAAAACACTGATTGATGTCAACGCCCTACTAGTAGTATTGGGCTGGTATAACGAACGTGGGTTCGAGAAGTAGAAAGTAACAGTTACACAACCACAAGATATGTAGAAAACATACGGACCTTGTAATGTCAACAAGCGCATGGATTTATAAATTCTAGACGCTTTGTGCTGAGTACATGTTTTTAGTTTGAATTAATTTCATTTATTCAGCTCATATAAATTATTCACATAATTGTGTTATCTAAAAAGCCTAGACGCATGTCCCTCCGCTAAGTGCAAATCCGCAACATGGGAATATATTCAATTTACGCGTTGTATCGCCTGTTCTCTCTTTTTAAAATGCATTAAATCATTTTTAATTTTTCGCTTGCCTAGAGGTGATTCATTTTTTGTTTCACCGGCCCATTAATATAATGACAATCCGCTAAGCTGTGTACTTTTGCTGCAAGAAAATAGTTTCAGCTGAGTGACTTGTCGGAGATTTTCATATGTAAGACCCCCTAATGATTAAAAAACTGACTGTCACATATCCGATACCGATAACGCTCTTAAAAAAGGGCACTCATTTTCATATGGAGACTTTGGCGATGCCGAATAGAGCGGCTTGTTCATTGCGTAGCAATGGTGTCCTTGGCATTTACGAAATCTCACACATATTACTTGTTCTTTGTGATCTTTGGATCGTTTGTAATGTGTTTTTGTGTTGTTTGCTACACCCATTTGTTTAGTACGCTTGTATATGAGTGAAATTAACTTATGATGTTCCACCCAAAATCAAATTCTCTGGTAACACCTCTTGTTAACTGTAGCTTGTTTTGATCGTGGAAACGCTGCCTTTACCGAACACTGGATGCACATTGACATCCAGCAAAGTATAACAAACAGCCGTTGGCCAGAGATATCTCGATATAACACTGTTCCTCTTCGAAGGACATTTCTTTACATCAATTTCGCGTTGAGTTGCCAATTATAATGACAAGGTGTCAGTTGCTAGAGTAGGAAACGATATAGTATAATGTAATTCCCCAGGCCTTTGATTTTTCTCATTTTCCATTTATATATCTACCATTGACTTGTCCAAGCATGCTGATCGTTAAAACCAAATCCAAAATCACTCCCATACTCGATTAACATTGGTTGGATCAAACTGGTTATAGGCAATGTCTTTTTACGTGGTTTGAAGGGCTACCTAATGGGAAATCATTAATGGTATGTATGTAGATAAGTTTAGTTGTCCATATTCTACCGAACTAAAGCTTGTGTCACGTGACTTAATACTAAACGAGTAACACTTACGGTGAAAATTGGGTTAGAGCGGAGTTATTTTGGAAAACAAGAGGTATTTAAGATATTTACAAAGGGCTATTTTTATGGCAGAAACCAAAACAGAAAGAAAATAACCAGCGATGTTGGTTCACAATAACTATTGTTAAAACAACTGCAACAATAACCGTGTTATAAGGTACGGTAGACAATGCCAGAAAAAAATTGGAAAAACAATTTTATTTAAGAAACAATGAAAATACAAGCCTTAAATAACATACCCTGCATATAAAGTATACAATGAATCAACCTATAAACTTGTTGGTGATCTCCAAGTGAGTTGACTTCACAAACCGGTCTGTGATGACATCTGCAACTTCTTTTAAATCCACAGCAGTATATCTTGGAATTCCAATTTCCAAGGTATAACACACGGAATTGTTCCTAACATATTCACAACATGTAGATCCAGGCTTTATTGACGATACAGCTATATCCTGTCCGCTATGGCAGTTTCGAAATGAGTCACGTGACGCATTTCGGTCTGTTGGTTGGGTAATTGGTCAAAATGGCGGATTGTCAAAGTTATCGAATCGCCTCAGATTCGACCAGATTCAGTGACCATACCGTCTATAGACAACGGAAGAACGTAAGATTTGTCTAACAGACTTTATTCACATCATCCGACAGGTGACAGTTTTTGTCCATTAGAAAACACTAGTTTTGTCACGTTTTTTCGACCAAAACGGACACATGCTGGAGTCGTTAAAGGAGACAATCACAAAACACCAAAATCGGACGTATAATATAACATTTCCACAGCTGGATAATAGATTTCAAAAGTAACAGGTATAAATCCTTTTGAAGAGGTATCCAGATATAGGTTCAGAATTCAATATAGTTTAAGCATAGCACGGCTTGAAAACTATTACGATATAGCCAAACTGATCTGACTGGTTGATTGACTGATTCACTCCTTAAACTGAATTGTGACTGACTTGTCTTGACGGGTTGATCAATCGCACTTTTAAAGAAAGGTGTAGAAGCTCCAGATATAATTTTAGAATAACATTACATAGAACATCGCACAAATCGTAATATTAACCAATCTAAAGATGCCAAAACAATTATCTCAGATACAAAGAATCTACCAGAATAGTCTCAATTATTCTTGATGTAAACCAAGACTGACCTAACCAACAGGTACATGTATCTATTTCTAGCGCAATGACCTGATAATGAAAATACAATGTTGATTGTACCATCAAAAGAAACATAGGCATAACACTATGCCACTGCTGACACATAGTATTATGCCTGTACTCAGCGAGCATTTCCCAAGTAAACATTTCTTCTGAAAGCTTCGCTGGATAAGGGTCATTTGCATTGTTTAAGTAAAAACACCATTTGATTCTGCTCCAAAGAAGATTTGAAAAAATAGACATCCGAGTTTGAAGTTAGGCAATTCAAGTCAGGTTGGGCCTCTGACGTCATTCTTGACAAATTCATTCACCTAACCCGCATACCTTGAAGGCAGCCATTTGACATTTTTAAACAGTGATGGAGAAACATGAATAGTTGTTGTCTTCCTCATATCTATTGAAATTTTCATTTTCTCATTATTTTTAAAGAACAATCCTTTGTCAAATTGCCATTTTGTCCACACCGCCGACTTCTAACGAATCATGATATATTTGTAAGTGTGTTACGAGCTTTGGGCCGTGTATGAGACTTCCTTTGTATCTAGAGGTTTAAACTGTTACATTGCGGTGAGTGCGGAGCTCCCGGTTGGCTTCTGTATATTGACTTGTAGATCAATGGATCTAGTGACTGTCATTGATTCCTTGTCTCATTTGATTACCATCAAATCAGACTTTGTCACAGGTTAATGATTTCTCATCGTGTATATTGTTTGTTCCTCTGGGGGCTTTCTCTGTAGGCTGGATACCCGGGCTGGATTTCCGTTCCGACCATTATCAAGCAGCAGAGAGCCGAGTTCTAGATTTCCAACTTCTGAAGATACATTACATATAATATAGAGCCATGACATTACGCAGAAGGTTGTGTAGAAAAAAAGTGCGGCTATTTTGAATCTATGTGAAACGACTTCCTGCATGGGTTGATAATGAGCAACCGTTATGGCGTTCAGTGCAACTAAGCGATAGAGGTGATGAAGTGAGATAGTCGAAGGGTAGAACAAAATTGGCGTACCTAGCTCCCGTCTAGCATGTACTGTGGCCATGTGTATTGATTGTCATTAAAAATAGTTAATCTAGCAAAACAAGAATGCTCTTAATGACGTGTATTGTCAATCATTTTCTCTTGCTCTTGCATCTATATGTTTCTACTGACAATTGTTCTTAAAAATATAGGAGTTTATGTTGCAGAAATCTGTTACACTGGAATTCTGTGCTGTGGAATTTAACAAAACAGGCGGAAAACATTAATGTACTCGGTGGCTTCAATATTCTGCCGTGTACACCCTCTAGGGGGCCTACACGTGTCGTCGAGCGCCAAGTTCAGATATTTCATAGGGTCTTTGCAGGATTGGATATTTGCAAGATCGCTTTATGGCTCGCCTATCTCTTTCTTGTCCAAACTTTCTGTTCAAAACGGTATATATTGTAGCATGTTCGTGCCGTCTGTGTGTTTCTGATTTACTCCTTGTTAAAAAAACATCTGGCAAGAGGCTACAGTAAAATATATTTGATGTTATGTAGGTTCAGCCAAAGCATCCGTCAGTATGGCTTGTCAGGGTTCCAAATGAATATAAACTTGTGATTATTGTATTGTTTCAATATGGAAGTATTACAGCATTTTGTTATCAGATAAAATAAAACCGTTCATCATTTTCCTGGTGGCGGTGGGGATCGGAGAAAACGCAAGAAGCACTCCCTTTCCCCCAAACCTTACAATGTTCTCAACTCCTGGCTTCCGGACTCTTTTGATACACTTCATCAATATTTTACATGAACGTTCGTTATCAACGCGAATAACTGATGAGCATGGCATCACATCTGCAAAATATATTTAGGTTTGAAATAAAACTGCTTATTTTAGAGTTTGTTACCTTCGAGGGACAAACCCCAATTCAATTCAGTTGTTAGTGAATCTCAATAAATGTTGAAGTAGTCTGACGTCAATGGCTGTCAATTAGTCTACATCTCCTGTGAAATAACTCATTAACATTTCCTTTCTGGTTTTTTTAGTTCACCCCCCATTATCAGCTCGGATTTGAGAAGAGAAATAAATGATCGTTAGATTCCATTTTCACCAAGACAACCGAATAACTTTTTAATGAGAGTTGACGATTTGTATGCTTGGGAATTTTGAAGTGTAATAGCCGAATAGATAAAGAAAACCACCCTTAACTGCCGCCGATCCCCGTCCCCCCTCGCCCTCCTACGCTGAAATCACAATAAAGGTAAGGCGCCCGCGGTTAAGTGGATAGCGTGTTAGCTGATATATACTCAATCGATGTATCGCTTTAAGGTTCTAATGCCACTATCGATATCAGACGTATGAGCCTAAGTCAGCGCATTCTCAAGGTACAGTGTGTATAACTACATTCCGCTCATTTGCGGCACTTCGATTGGACGATAACAGGTGACAAACCAACACTATGCAGATAAGGGGATTCCCGGAAATCGTTACTACAAATCGCTCCTTGGGAATGTACCTTTATCGAAATGCGTGAGCGAGTGTCTATCAGATGAGTGTGAATCCGCGACATAGCAATCCTTTCATTATACACGCTGTATCGCCAGTTCTCTTTTTCAAAACGCATTTCAATTCAGAACTTGCCTACAAATTATTATTTTTTGTTGTTTTACTGACCTATTAGTATAATGACATTCCGCTAGGCTGTTTGCTGTTGCCGTAAGAAAATAGTTTCAACTGAGTGACTTTTCGGAGATTTTTCCATGCACGAACCCAGGATTATTTATGAACTTTTGTAACATATCAAAGGATGATAATCGCTCTTAAAAAGTATTCATTTCCATAAGGAAATTTTAACGAGGATAAATAAAGCGGCTTCCTCGCTGCACTTCAAGGGTTCCTGGATATATTTAAATAGTCACATAGATACGATTACATGCATTTTTTTTTTTTTTTTTTTTTAAATTTGCAGTTAATCTTTTTTCTTACTTTGATCTCTGATGTCTTTTTATTGTATATTGTGTTGTCCTGCCTTGTGTTTGCTGCCATTGACGTCGATGGTGGTTTCTGTATAAAAACGATATATCATTATGGCATTAAACCCAAATCAAGTATGCTACTCAACTCTGTTGGCCTGCTTTCTGCCTTAGGGCAGCTTGTTTGGAACGTAGACTCGATGTTTTTACTCAGGACTGGAAGGACACGATTTTTTTTACAACAAAGCATAATCCTTTACATGTTATCGCTGTGCTACTGTCAACTTCTGTTGGAATACACCATCACTATATATTTGAGATACGCTTGAGCACGACGTAAAACATCAAATTAGTCAATCAGTCTTTGGTGATTTAAGAGTACCATAAGGTTGATCTACAATCACTAACACGGCAATACATATATCTTTTTTAATTTGCGAAAACAAATTCATTTTTATCGTCGACAATGCTTTGCACAGCGTAGAGAATTTTCGGAGAGATTTGAAATATATATGCGCATTGCGTAACATACTTGATCGCCCGCCTATCATCCCCATGAAATCGGATTTGATGGATTAATGCTGATTTTGTCTCCTTCACACTTTCTGGAATGGAACCCATACGCTTAAAAACCTATGCGAATGAAGGTATAGACTAAAGTATTACTGAAGAGAGAACAAAAATAGAAGACTTTATGATTGACTCACACTAGTATGTTCAAAATACATACGATTGTTAGTGACAGACCAGCAGTGGAATATCGTTAACCTAATTGACTAGTATCTGGCTGTTAGACTGATTGATTGACTGATACATTACCTTTAGCCAGAGGCCTTTAAGATATACAACACGGTCTTCAATTAAAAATCTTTCGTGACATCAATTTCGCGTGATTTGCCTATTATAATGACAGACTGTCAGTTGCTTGAGTAGTAAACGACATGGTATGATGAAAATCCCCAGGCTTTTTTTCTTGTCATTTTCCTTTTATATATTTACCATTATTTTGTCCAAGCATGCTGGTCTTAACAGCTAAATTCAACGTCTCTCCAATACTTAATTAACATTCGTCGTCCCCAGTAAATTGAAAGCAAATCTTTTATTACTCGAAAAACATTTGTAGGTAAAAGGTTGATCATGAATTATATATGTATAATTGTTAAATTCTCATTTTTTTGCCAAGCTAAAACTTCTGTCACATTATTTGTTTATAAAATAGTAAAATCTATTATGAAAATGACAACAAAGCAGGATTTTTTGGTAGTTTTTTGGTGTCTAAAACAACAACAGACTAAACAAATGCTAATACGTGTGCAGTGTATTCTGGAGTATACACCAAGGTGTTCTATGCCATATAAAGCTTTCTTCTTTAAGATTTACTAAATACCGAGCCTGTGCATTGTTAAGATCAAAAGACTGTTTTAGTACGTCGAGAACAGAGTTTGTTAATGCATATAAAAATTATCTTAGACATCGTGATTTTTCATTAAACAATCGTCTGACGTCTCTGGTTCCTCAGTCAGCTGGATAACCCGCCAGCCCGGAGGGCAGCCATTTTGGATATTTAAATTATTCACAGCGATGGAAATATAATATGTTTTCTTCTTTCCTTTTTTTCTAAACACATACTCAAGGAATACGATTCAATCTGATACGTTTTTTCATGATTGTAGCCTGTAGGCTTACTTTCTCCTTTAGTCACTTTCTCATTACCTTAGCAACCTTCCCTTGTCAAATTGCAATTTGGTCCGCACCGCCGACTTTAACGAATCATGATAAATTTTAAGTGTGTTACACGATTTGAGCAGTGTATGAGATTCTCTTCGAGCGTGGGTTTAAACTGTAACATTGCACGAGAGCTCCGCTCTCGGGTGGTTTCTGCAAAGTCTTCACTGTTTCCACACATCACCGGTAGTGACTAGGCCGCGTGTAAGAGGATTGCTCTTCAGTTGGTTGTTTAACATCAGTATGTCAGATGGTCATACAATTATACCGTTAAATCGTTTCATTTGTTTGGAAAAAATCAATATGGTGAAAGAAGTTACAAGACTTGTCTCATTATGCAACACAAGTTGACGATTATTGATATAAACCAGTTATAAATGACAAGCTGGATTTCGTGACATAGACGTGTTGCCAAGCGTTTACTTTAGGTGTCAATGGATTTGGGTCTCTTCTGGTTTACCAGATTGAGTTGAATCAGGATGTATCCCCAAATGTTTTACTTTTTAACTGTAGATTGATTTGTACATCAATGCATCTGGTGAAAGTCATTGCTTCCTTGTCCTTTTTGATTACCATCAAATCAGACTTTGTCACAGGTAAATGATTTACCATCGTGTCTACTGTTTGTTCCTCGGGGCTTTCACAGTAGGATATTGCATACCAGGACTGGATTTCCGTTCCGATCGTAATTCAGCAGTGGAGCGCTAGTTTCTAGATTCCGTACTTCTGACTATAGATTACATAAAGTATAAAGCTAGGAGCATAAGGCTTATCCACGCCGTGTTTCTTTTTTTATTAATAAAATATGACAGCCAAATTAAAATATGTAATGGTATATGGGTTTACTCAATTTCCTGTTCAGGTACCCCGGAAACAAAGCACATCTGCCCCAGTAGGCTTGTCATTCGTGCATTGTTTAACGCAGAATAAAGGACCAGTTTTAAACCGTAATACAAATGAACACCGCACGTTTTTCGTTTCTGCTTTTTGGGGGAAAAATGTCAACCGAAGACTGCAGGATTCCTGCTTGATGGACTTTGCAGGTCCAACTCTATAAATAATTTACAGGAACATTATTAATGAAATACATTAATAAAAAACAATGAAGCACATCTGCAATATATATATTCTGGTTGTAAATACAACCTTTTGGGCGCAGTTTTGTCGTGGTGGAGCCTGTCCGCAGATCAACGCAGATAATGAATGTCAATAATAACTGTCGAAGTAGTTTTACGCAGTAGTTGTCAGTTACGTTTTGCAAAACATAAAAACATTAACATTTCATTTCCGTTTTTTTTTTAGTTCACTACGGGTTTTCAGCTTGGATTTGCCAAGGAAGCTTTTTGCCCGTTAGATTTCATTTTTACAAAGATGGCCAAAAAAGTCAAGAAGACATAAATACTTGGCTTGAGAATTACTGTGCTCTGTACAATTGTAATAGCCGATGTGGTTAAGAAATCCACTCTCGAAAACCAACTGATGTCAGTATTTAATACAACCATGGTACGTGCAGTATAATTAAGTAAGACTATGTTTGCCATTTACTCACTGCAAACAAATTGGGTTCACATTTTCTTTTGTCTTCAAATATGTTTTCCTGGCAGCTGATATCAGCTTGACTGTTTTTAAATTCAACAATTGCTCTCATACTATATTTTTGTAGAGGAATTATCATTTCCCTGGAATCAGTAGTAAGTAGGTCCGGTCAGTCTCCTAACAGTACGACATATCCAAAACTGGTCCCCGGAACTAATTTCAAACAATAATGACAATAAGCCAAGGTCAGGAACCGCGGCTTCGTCATCATAATTCTTAAATGTTGACACTGATATAAAAAATATATATAGTTAATATTTGATAATATTAACAAGCCATAATTACTTTTCATCCGGTTTTGAATACGTAAGTGAAACTGTTTTCCAACTTGGTACGTAATGTTAATATTTGAGCTGTAAATGGAGTCCTAGACTTGCTCGGCGTGGCTATGAAAAAAATTATGGTTGTATTGATACATGAGCTGGATAACAATTCAGAGAGCCGGTTCAATCTGAGTATACACTCAGAAAAAACACGAGGAACAAACAATAACCAAAGATAGAGAAATGTTGACATGGGACTGTGTTCGAGCAAATAAGACGATTTTTCCATGGACGTCGACTTGGCCATTGATTAACAAATCTATTTATATCCAAACAAATATTTAACCATGTGGTCATTCAGACTGATTCAATGAAATCTAGTTTAACGAAAGCCTAATAATGTATAGAACATAGGAAGGAAAGTGATTCCACGAAGATTTCAAAAGCCTACTGATTTCAGTCTAAACTCAATCTCGATCATAAGACTAAATTTAATCTTTAATAATATAAGTATGTATTTTTATCTTTGCAATTCACCCTCTAAATTATTGGTTGGGTTAATAAATATACATCAGTCACTGTTTAAAAACCATAAATATTTCAATAGTGTTGGGAATGTGTAAAGCGTTAGTAAATAGAAACTTTATTGGTCACACGTTTCCCATTTCAACCAATAATCTCTAGCAAATCAGATCTCTATACAAGCTCCCTTCGGTGATTCAAAAATATATTAAACAGATGGTGTTAAGGATTCGTTTTGGATGCTCTTTGCTGTGTAGATAAATATCCTGCAAAGTTCACATAAATGAAACTATACATCCTACAGACATCACCAATAAAAAAACGTATCGGTAAAACATATTGCTTCAGTTTGAGTACACCTTGTTGTTGATAATTTTATGCTTCATATATTTAACGACGACTAATGAAGCATATTTGATATCCTGGCCTGGCTTGTGCCATCTACTGGCGTCCGGACAATGCCCTGACCTGACCTGTGCCAGACAACTGGCGTCTGGACAAAGTGCTGACCTGACCTGTGCCAGACGACTGGTGTCTGGTCAATGTCCTGACCTGTGCCAGACGACTGGTGTCTGGTCAATGTCCTGACCTGTGCCAGACGACTGGTGTCTGGTCCATGTCCTTACCTGACCTGTGCCAGACGGCGTGAACAAACACCCATATATCAGGGTATAAAAGTTTTATCGATTTTGGTTAAAGTCATCTTATTTATCTACGTCCGGACATTGAGATGAATCGATAATACAGATAAAATATGATGGCCGGAAGTGATCAACACTATATGAGTCTGCAAAACGCAGTTTACCTGTCGATACCGTTCACATGTATGTCTACGTGTATGTTTTGAGATATTTCTTTACATGTATTTGTTGAAACTATAAAAAAAAAACCTGAAAGCATATTTCAAGCGTCATCATAATCGCTAAACATTACTTAGTAAATCGTAGCAAATATTAACACGTGAGACCCAGCCGTCCGTAGCATATGATTACACGTTTGCCCCAGTCGTTCGTAGCATATGGTTACACGTTTTCCCCAGTCGTTCGTAGCATATAATTACACGTTTGCTCCAGTCGTCATTACCAACATTATTGTTGATTGCTTGTTTTATTAGCAATGGCGGCTTCATACATTGCCTAATGTTCATAACAAAAAAGATTGACCATGTCCATGTCTAAAGAAATAAGGTAATGCCGACTTATCGGCGAAAGTTACATTTATTGATCATCCCTCAAATTTAAGCGCCCCGTGAGGGATCGGGTGGGCCATAGCCCTGCAGAATACTCCCTGGGCTTCCTCAGTCGATCGTAAGAGGCGAGAAAAGAGGTTGCTTTCTGTTGCCCTGGT
>JARFOD010009055.1:0-11471 GCA_031763545.1 Mopalia muscosa | reverse complement strand
AAAATATTAATATGATTGGAGCAGCAGTTGCTGAGATATAGTGATAACAAGAATTGTTATGGGACAGACGGACGGACCACGGAGAGGGATGAGAATAGCCCACAGTCATTCTGACTGTGGGCTAAAAAAAATTCGCACAGAAATTGTAATTTAAAATTATGTTGAAGCTCCCACCCTCCCAGTTGAATGAATCGGAGAGTAACTAACCTCAAAAAGACAGGCTGTGAGTTCCTCTAATTCCTGACACATCTGATCTCTAACTTTACCTAACTTCTCACACTCTTCATCCTTCAACTTTAATTCCTGCAAAACAAACATACCTAGACATATGAGAATTTCAGAGAAGGTTAAAAATACTAGTGGAAATGATCAAAATTGTAAGAGACAATACTAAATGCAGAAAGGAACATTGTAAGTTGTTTCCTTGTGTATTATATCTTGATGTTATAGTTTGGCAAAATATATTATACCTACACTAGACACCTAAACGTCTGAAGTTCAGTTTGATTTATAAATTGACACTATACTGAAGGATATTTCATAACACCCAAAGAACAATAAATTTAGAGTATTTTGCTGTGTTAGAAAATAAATATTCTTTCAGCGATAGTAACAATACGACTATTCTTGAAACATACTCATTATGTAGACTTAAAGTTTATGATAACAGTACATGTAGATTTATGTGCATATTATTCAAGACACAAAAGATTTATAAACACAAAAATCTACATCATAATCTATGTTACAACAATTCAATGCCTCCAATTAAAATACATGTACGGTATTTTAACTGAAATTTTGCTAATTTTGTGTGGGATTGAAATTGAAAGAATGTGTTCACCGTTTGAGCTTTGTCTAATTCTTCTTGTAACCTTCCATGAGCCTGTTCTTTGACCTCCATCATTGAGGCACTTCTTCTGCGGTAGAGTTCAGAGGTCAGAATCTCAGAATGAGCATGGCGGAAATCTCTACGTTTAGTTGCCACCCGTAAGGGTACTTCAGTGTTCACAGTGTCCATGGCTTCACCACTGAAACAAGAATAAGAGACATTGTAACACTGCAACATTATATCAGAAGTAACGGAATGTTTCTGAGTAAATATATAGTGGTCCCCTCCTATATTCCAACACTGACTAACAATATCTGAGTAACATTTGATGCAAATCTTTCATATGCACTGAGATTCAGACACTATTCTATCCAACTATTTACATGTGATGATAAATGTCCAATATCAAAAATTGATATTACCCATGCTGTTAGAGCTGCAGGTATATGTAACATAACACACTCCAGTCCAATATTTCCAAATTATAACAATAAACAATATGAAGATCAACTGTGCCCTGTAGTTTATGTATATAGTTATATATGGTATTATGGTACCTCACATATTTCCATCTTTCCCCAAGTCGACAACCATTTATTGGTATTTTGAATATGTTTTTAAAATTAATTTATGTTTATGGAGTAAATTACTTTGCCATATACAACCCCCCCCCCCCCCTCCCCCCCCCACCCACAGCCTCCCTTAACTGACGCAGCGCGGACTAAATGTGTTCATGATTTGTTAATGTTACGAGTTACCTTATGAGGATCCACAGATGGTTAGCCAGTATACAATGTATCTAACATCCAACAGACAAGACACTGACTTCAATCCAGTATCAGGATTACAACAAATTAGAAGAACTGTATTTCCCAAGCCATCTAACTAGAGCTGATCAGATCACTGAGTAATCACAGTGGACTGTAGTTAATCAGGAGATTAGGATTATCTTCCCAATTATACGGCTACAGGTTTCACCTTATCTACACTCTAACAGACACATCCATTAATAAGACTCAATTAAAGTTGCATTCACTTCCATAGGTCCATACATATTCAACAAATACATGATTATCTATTGCATTATACTGAAGTGGGTTACCTAGCCTCAGACAAACCAGCCCATTAATCTTAGTTCCCTAATAGGAGCGTCTTAATGGATCACAAAGCTGTTGGCATACTGGCCTTAAACCTATCCAACAAACAGGCCAAGAAGAGATTTATTTATGAGGTGGGAGGAAGTCTTTACATGCATAGCTCAGACAGCCTTATATTTATGCTTTCAAAGTCAGGACACACTTAACCAGGCATTCCAACAAAAGCTCCAAACTCTACGCTACGTATATGTCAACATTGTTACATATTACTAGTTTATTAACTACAACACATCTCTCTTTTCAAAGAAACAATAAAATTTGCTCTCAGTGAAATGAATAATTCTTTATTTGTGATCGTAATTTCATTCCAGTCACCTTTGTCAAAATAAGGAAGGTTACTGCTGTACAATTTATTTAGGGTTGTAGGAGGCTCTTAAAGAGTATTGCTTTACAGTTTTTGTAAACTTTTGTTAACCATAAAGAAAAAGGAAATTTTTTTTTTTTTTAGATTAGCTTTTGAAAACACCAAAGAATTCCCCTGCTCTAAACAGGCTTATGAACAACAATGCCAGTGTAAAGAAAGGAAATACCTCAAAATTTGATTGACTGCTTACTGTTTTACTCAGGGTTAACAGGCACTCATAAATGGTAGGGATTGATATCTGCAAGTTCCTGACCAGAAAAAAATAATTGTAGGCCTGTTACCGATTCATCCAGCCTGTGATTTTTTTTAGAATGATCACACTGTTGCTAAACAGTTGATCATTGTAAACCAGCAGACTGTCTTGTGTGCTAATAAATTTATCATAAACTACTGGTTTATTTGACAGTGGAAGAGTCAGCAAAATGTTTATATTAAGGGGAGGAATGTCAGATCAAATATGATATGTTTAGCAGAATCAACCACTGGGGCAGCACTATTATTAACATTTGTTATCTCACAGTGAGAGCCAGGGTCACATGTATATAAAGATTAAAGATATCGGATTTACAAATGGGTAGAGCATACAGCAGGCCAAAACCACATGAATTATTCAAATACCTCACATAGTTTAGGCATCCCAACCCCAACCAGGTTCAGCTTCTTACCAGCCAGAAAACAAAAAATGAATAAAAATTTCCCCTTAATATTTAATATTTTTACTGTAAAATATAACATTTTTTTCGTTCGGGATTTAATATGTACTCCTTGAAAGTGTTTAATATTGAATACCTTTGGGCCAAGCCGTTAAATATCAAGTTTTATTAAATCTATAGGCAATTTGCAACTTCTTACAGCCCTTGAGACTTTAGTGAGCACTTCCTTATTTCATCAGGCGATAATAAACTTGAGTGAAGTACATGTGGAGATGACCTTGTGACATTTACTTGAAGAATTACCTCAGAGTACGATGGGTGGTGTTGTGTTTCAAATACACATTGACACATATACATGTTAACATACTTGTTGCCACTGAGGTCTTAAACTTAAAGAACAGCTAAACTATTCATACATGTAGACACAATCTGCTATTTGCTAAGATATAATGTACTGGCCCAGTAGCCAGACAAAAACAAATTTTTAACTCCCCAAACTGAAAAAAACAAATATCTGAATAAACTTTAACGGGTCACTAATTTTAATAGATAAGCTTAACCATTTACATTACTGTTTATATGTATAAAATAAAAAGTTAAAAGGCCAATGCACAAGTTGTTTTATTGATTCGGAACAAATTCAAACCCATATGATATCTTGCCATATGGAAGAATCAAGCCAAGTACAATAAGAAATTGATTTGTAGTTTTGAAGTTAATGAACGGAAATCAGGGGATGGCATCAGGTGGAGCCACTTGTACGCTGACCAACACCAGACTCAATCGCATACATGTTGCTACTTGGAATATTTCTATAAAACTCGATAAGAATCTGATGTGTAGTTGTTATGTTAGGTGCTGGAAATCAAATTTTGACTTCATCTTCTGATCCCACCTGTAATGGGAGTTGCCTGACATATATGCCAAAACAAATCACAAACTACATCTTTCAACATGGAATAATCATACCAAATTTCATGATGTAATACTAATACAAATATGATAATATATCCTCAAATTAAAGGTGAGAAACACATTAGTGAACGAATGGATGGAAAAATCCACAACACATTCTTTCAAATAAAATTCACCACAGAAAGGTTTAATAACATATGGGTTCTAAAGATAATCTTATCTACTGGTTCAAGGAAAATTTATATTTAAATTCATATATACAAGAGTTAACACCAGATTGTAATTAGCAAAGTATTCATTAATCTAAATACTAGCACTTAATATTTTGAGAAAAGTATGCCCTGGGCACTGTGTTTCTAGATGACTATGTAATGAACATGTATATATATACAGAGTGAGTGTGGATACAGAAATGTATTTATTGTACAGTAACTCAGTTCCATTCATCATATATAAATACAGAAACTCAAGTAACATATAATTTTCAGTTAAATACTACTCATCTGTTTTTCTTCACACTTTATGCCAAGGAAAAGACCAGATTTCATTTTTTACATAGAAATCCTCAGAGATAATAAAAAATGCTCTTTTAAAACATGCAACCTGTAAACAATCTGAACCAGTTTACAAGTATGCTCTTTCTATTTTATCACATTGAAGGGTACTTAATTTATACTGGAAAAATCTAATCACCAATACTAAATTCCACATATATTCTATTTACTTTTATGTTAAAGTACTTAAGCATGCTATTCAAAAAGTCACCATGTAAATACTAAGTTATCTCTCCAAAATATCAATATACCATGTACCATGTAAATACTAAGTTATCTCTCCAAAATATCAATATACCATCTACCATGTAAATACTAAGTTATCTCTCCAAAATATCAATATACCAACCCATACCATACTACATCATTCAGAAAGACATTATTTTAAAATATTTTGAGACATAAAAGCACAAAGAACAAATCTTTCCACTGAATTGAATCATGCAAATTAAAAATGTGTAGATGTACATAATAGAGTAAGGTGACTACTCCAAAAAAGGACGAAAAGTTCCTATTTGAGCCAATATGATTTTTTCGTCCTTTTTATGGAGTACCGGTAGTCACCTCACTATATTATGTTAAGCTTGTCAGAGGAAATTCTAATAAGTAGATGTACATGTATGTATATTTCAGAAAAAAATCTATCAAAGAAGTAAGCCATATTATATACATTAGAGCATCAACCAAGGTACATTTAACTCAGTAGACTGTGATTCACATTATGGTTTATATACCACTAACCTGTGGAATGTCAACAGAACTTCATACAAGAGGGTCAAGATAAGAATATAGTAGATCAAATCAGTCTATGTGAAATCCAGGGGAGACAGCCCTGATAAACAGATCTATAGATACCCTGGCTGATTTATACAGCTTCTCATGCTTCTCTCCTGCCATATACATATACTGCAGCACTTAACGGAAGAAAAGGTTGATAAAATCTTTTTCATGGAAATCTAGGCTGTATCACAGTTATAACCGGAACCATAGATATATACATGTAATCTAGTACTTACGCTTTACAATTAGCGTGCATGATACTTAGTGTAATATCAGAGTTTATAGTGGTAATTATCCAGACCAGGGTGGTCAAATCAATTCAGAGAAAATCCATAATGATACAACACTGATAATCCACTTTAGTCAATTCTATCATCAATGTTCTAAATCCTGTATCCAAATTCTGGACAAATTTGAGCAAAGGAACTTGTTTTTTTTTTTTTTAAATTATCCTACAGTTTTCATAGACTCAAGACCTGTTAGACACAGACGTTAATAAAAAATAACAATTATTGAAAAATGAATGCATAAATCAGATCCTTAACATGAGACTAGGTGATAGTGTATCATCTACATCCTGCATCAATGAGATCTGTGTTATGATTGGTGTAGAATTTCCTGCCCAATATAACCACTAACCAGGGCAAGCGTGAAATAAAAACCACCAATTAACACACTTCAACCTCCCCACAGAAGCAGGTCCTGCATTCTCTATTTAATGACCAGATGACATATAAGAGCGGGATAATTATTTACTAACAGTAAATCTCTACAGTGAGTAGGTCATTTTTCCCCTCAGGAAAAAGATGAAAACATTATAGTCAGAGTAACAGGGAGATGAAGCTTATAGTAAACAGTAAGCCTAGGTATACCTGGCGTGTGTAAAGAGAAGTGACCTCAATACTCTGTATTTACACATACTGTATATGGGTACTGTGAGAGTTAATAAGAATCTCCAATGAACCATAAAAAATAAACAATTAATGTTTATACAATAACTAAACAATGATTAATTTCAGGAATACATTCATGTACATATATGGTACATAAAATACTTCTTTAAAAATATCATAAATACTAAGATTAATTTTATGTAACATGTTATAAAGTGTTTAAATAAAGGTGTGAATCTACAGTACAAGGATTAGTGAAAATAGCCTTCCTTTTCCCCCAATTCAGTCTTAGTAGACCTTAACTATTATACCCTATTGAAACCCACCAAAATAAGCAAACTCTGAGATTGGACATGTCACATTTCATATGTTTATTCGCTGGTTTGAAGAAGTATGTAAATCTTTGAAGTTATTTCAGTCACCCATATGACAATGTGCCAATGCGATACCCAATGGATTTGGGAAGCCCTTAATGGTGCCATTGGCAACAAAAAAAGACAAGACAATCACTATATGCAATAAAAAGACTTCAGCTTGAAGAGCCCCTGGATATGATGAAATCCCTCTCAATCATAAAGCTCCCATGTTTGTACATGATACGTAACTGCACAAAAGGTAAACGATGTATACTTTTACCTAGTTTTTGAACAAACACCCTTTACTGAATGCAGTTTCTGTAACTGGTTCTTATTATACAATGAACCAAATCTTGTAAAGTTGTATTAGCTTCACTTTCTAACAAAAGTCAATATTAACAAGTATTTTGTCTTCTTACAGAGCTGTTATAGAAACTAAACCCTAAACAGAGGACTCCTTGGGCAAGCAGAAATATGTTCCTAGTTCTGTAGAATCTAACTGCTTACGTCAAACTTCATTGCTGTTTACATCATCCATACATAGACAAAATAGATCTAGAATAATATTATACAAGAATGTTGGGTCATAAAACATAAAGTAAAAACTTTCTTTCATAATTAAGAGTGTTTTATTCTGTGTGAAACCTGTTTGCAATTTCTGTTTATATGATTCACTCCAATAAATTTTCAATCTTTTTTTGTTCCATTGTCCACCGCAGAATAACAGAAACTTTCTTGTTCTCACAGCCTTCAATGGCCATTAAGTAATTAATATGAAAAATATTTAGTTGAGGTGGTAGACCATAAAAATTATCTGCATTCATGTTAAACTGTCATCTATTAAGCCAGGATAATTTCCAGACGTTATTTGCACAAAAATGTTATTACAGCTGCGATGAAAAATTCTCCATTTCTCTGTAGGGATTATTAAATAAATATCATATGGAATAATAATAATGATATTTGCAAAACACTGATGAATGCCGATAATAATTGATATCAAGATAACAATCACATTCCTCTGCTGATCCACTGCGTGTTAAATTAACATTGTTTGTTAAAAGAAACAGGAAATAACAACCTCTTTATTTCAAGAACATCCAAACAGGAATTAAAAGTGAGGACATCAATAGTTCAATGCATGTAATTGTATGAAAGTACAATTAAGACTTACAAACAGTATGAAACCAGTGTTGCGAATCTAAGCCAAGAATATTTTTTGCATTTAGTCCGTTTAAAACTTTTTCTGGCCAGTGAGCAAAAGTTAAGTACAATGTACAATTTATTTTACAGCGCTTTGACATGATCATGTTGTGTTTATAAATACAAGACATAAATAAACTACACATCTAAGGCTGGAAATTAAAAATTAAGATTGCACATTGCCTTTTATTCTAATTAATATATATTTAGATAAAAAAAACACCAGTTTAGTTGTAAAGTGCATGTATTTACATGTACATATGTAAATGCATATACAACATAGTACAAATCATTAACTGTAAATAGCACAATCAACATCTATATTTGCCGAGAATGTACACGATATAAACATCGTGATTACTGTGTACAGTTATGAAATAAAGTTTTACATAGAATCTCCTTTTTGGCATCAGTTGGTGATTATTTTGTTGAAGACTTTGAGAAACTGTTTCAGCATATGGCTGGACAGTGTTGAACAAAATCTTAGGACTAAGGTATAGGGTTTAAGAACTTCAGACAGCATGCCACTAAGCTTAGAGAGCATGATAGAACAGGAAGCTGCTACCACAATCCAACTTCATGTTTCCCATTTTTCTCTTTTATCTATCATAGTCTAAGTCCTGGAGGAGGCAAGCAAAACAACTTTGCCTACAATATATATATATATATATAATTTGTTTTTTGTTTTTTTTGCATCTGGGGGCAGTTGAAAGGAGCTAGCTGTTGCCCTGGCATTTGTTCATTGTCAGCAGTGTCCCGGGTGGTTTCATTCACCCATTAGGCTGGCAGACCATCATATAAGTGAAATAACCATAATCAACTAAATAAATAAGCAAACATTATAGCATCCTCTGAATTCCACAGAAAATTTATCTACTTTTAATAGAATTAGAATCCATATGTATCAACCAAGATGAGTCACTCCAGTCAAGGTATTCGATTTCTAACAAGCGCTAGTTAAGTACTAATGATTTGTTTGTTTGTTTGATTGGGGTTTAACGTCGTACTCAAGGGTATTTCACTTATATGATGACTTGCCAGTCCAATGGGTGAAGGAAAACACTCTCGACACCAATGGCAACCATCAAAGACAGGACGGGACAAATACAGGACAACAACAAAAGGAACAGACACCACAAACAGATCGGCTTCCTGTTCCCCTTAAGCTCTGAGAGCACCAAGGCAACATGAAGCTCCCTCCAACCGCCCGCAAGTACTAAATTATGATGTTGATCATTTATATACAGGTTATAAAAATATGGTATGCAGCAATAAGTGTTCTGTCACAATAGTCAACTATGGATAGATTTGTAGAAGTAATAGTTCACTGCACTAGTAAGTGGTACCAACTATCAACCTACTTATAGGAAAACATATATATTTGACATCTTTTGGGGTAAAAAATTTACAAATCTTTTAAATGGAGCTTTAAAGAACCAGTGATAACCAACACAAAGTTAGAAAAAGTTTACATAGTATATGTACCTGTGCTTCAAGGCTATTTAACATTATAAAGCGTGTTAAAGCATAGGACAGCACACTTCAAAGCAGAAGGCATGTAATAGTATAACAATAGTTCCTGCGTATTGCAATAGTATGACCAAAAAGAAGTTGTGGTCTATCACAATGGTCAAATACAAGTAACTAGTCACCCCTAACATCTGTTAACATTCTAAATAAAGAGTGTGTAATGAAGTTTTACTTAATTTTTTTTACAAGATTCAATGTTTAACTGAAAGTAAGTCCTACCATACAGATGCCTGTAGTTTACAACAATTGTTAAAATGGAGTGACCTTGCCATTTCAATAGAGTTGGCTGGGAACAAACTCACAGTAGGAATTTCACAGAGAGCACTCACCTCTTTGTACAGTGTCAACACCACAATATCAGGACATGTCATTATTGTCAGGAGCAAAGGTAGTCCCTGGTCAGATGTGACCAAAATAAACAACATCTTGACTTAAACCCATGTCAAGACAGCCACAGATTGCCCACAATGATATCTACCAACTGTTCTCAGGTGTGCTGCCCAATAAAAACATTATGAGAAGAAAAGTAATATCTTAAGCAGTCCTCAACCTGTATTTCTGAACATTTTCAGCCCTTTAAAATGAACATCCAATAATTAGTTGTTAAAAACTATAATATTCAATTTAAAGGACCAACGGTTTGCTGTTACTGTAAAGTACATACTTACTTTTTGAATGAACAGATTTTTACATGTAAAACATGTAAAATATGCAATCATCTTTTAATTTCAGTAAAATGCATTCATTTTCATGTGAACAATTTTTCCTGTTAACAATTCACATCCATTTTATTTAAAAAGTTTTTACAATATGCGTGTTTCTACACCCGGATCACACTGAATAATGTTTAGTGAACAAACATAACATATATTGATTTTATATTACATAATTAAAGCTAAATTCTTCAGCATAAATCAGGAGTGTCAACTTGGCACATAACTAACAAGATGACCAATGTCAAAAATGTGAAATATCCCCCCTTATTATTTACTCAGGCTTTGTTTTTTTTTATAGTTTTTATTTAGCAAAACACTTTTTAGTTTACAGTTCACTGAACATACAGTGTATACAATATGTTGTTTATTATTGATAAAAATGCATACACCGTTGAAACTGTGTTGTAAAAACAAATTCTGCTTCATAAAAAAGAAAATACATTAAAAAAACAGGGGATAAAGCCCCAATGGCCTTTGTTAATTGTTTCATACACTTCTGGGGAGTTCCCCTTCGTTTAGCACAATTTAATTCTTTTGAAACTAACAACAGCAGTTTACATAAAATTATCCATAGGCTAAAACTTTACTTAATCAGAGCATGACAAAGTTTAAAATTTTTCATTTGAATCATTTTTAAATGTCTCTTTTTTTTTTTTTTTTGCTTAAAAGAAATAAGCATTTTATTCCCCTCGTATATCCCGAGTAGTTATAATTAAAAATTATAAAAAGAAAAAGAAAAAACTTTACTTTAAATTTTATCTTTCAAAATTTTCATTAGAAATATTTTTAAAGAATTCTATAATCATATAATATAGCCACATATCATGACACATGTTTTCTTTCATCACAAACATTATAAAGGAAATCAATACAAACCCATCTGTAACTCAAATTTGATCTCAATATTTATCAGGAAGACTCATCAGGATGGCAAATGAAAGTGCTGAAATAATCCTATCAAGGAAGTCCTTCTTACACTTTTCTTTTACAACTGCTAAATTTATGTTTGTTTTTAATTCATTTATTGGTGGGATTGGGGTTTAACATCATCCTCAAGGGTATTTCACTTATGATGATGCATTGTACATTTCTAAATCTGCTCTTTTTAAATATGGTGGAAAGAGGAAAACTCAATAACAGAAAACCCCAACCAAATGATTGAATTCCTTGAGTGGCATTTAGAAGCAGGGATAGTTATATAACATGGTTGTTATGGATATGCTAGTCATAAGATCCAGAAACTGTATATCAAAAAATAAAGGGCTTCGTCTTTACCCCATTTTGTGACTTACTCATATATTAAGTGGACTTGATTGATTGCTGGATGTCTCAAGCTGGGCTTATTTTGCTTATATGTTTGTTTGTTTGTTTGATTGGTGTTTAACGTCGTAATCAAGCAGGGCTCGAAATGGAAAACTAAGAATGGACTGCAACTTTTTCTTCCCCTTACTAAAAATAGCAGGCCAACCAGTAAATGGCTAGCTACTTTCATATTTAGACTGCTAAAAATATTGAAAT
>JARFOD010009044.1:0-11472 GCA_031763545.1 Mopalia muscosa | reverse complement strand
AGTTTGGGAGGGAGCTGTGGGGCCAAACGTTAACATTGCCGCTTATGGCAAATTAATGGTGGTCTGGGGCCATATACTGAGGCTTCAGGGCTTTATATACAGTGAGCACCGCCGTCTGATAAACTTCTTGGATTGAGCGACTCAGAGGTCGAAAACAAAGCTAAAGTGTGCTTCCTCGCGTTAGACTTTGGGGTGGTTGACGGCTCTTTGTTGCGTAAATGGTGCAGGTGGAAATGTTATTTAGGCAAAGCGAGGGTGCTCTCTCACATGGTGTTATTTGTAAAGCGATCTAACTGTCATTTTGATTAGCGAACGAGTTTCACTGTCCACAGCCGTTTGAGTTGAAAGTGGCTAGTTTTCATCGAAATTATCAATAAAACGGTGTAGTTACGACCTGCATTTGGGTGGGAGGTCTTCTTTAGTTGTGTGGTCATCTTTTAATCATCGTCGTTCTACTCGGCTTTTCTATAACAACCAGTATTAGACAGGGATAACAGGACCACTCAACACAACGAATATTTAACAGACAAAAAATTGGCGAAGCTAGCAGTAGGGTATGAGTGACGTCAGGATGTTACCCCTGGATGCCCTGGATTGACCGAGTGTTCAGTGCACATAAACTAGGTCAACCTTGGGATTTCAGGGCTGGCTCGATGTCAACACGTGACGTCACTCAAGCTTTCGTCTGCTTCAGTCATTATGTTCACGGTTCACTTGATTTTTCAACGGGGCTAGGGAGAGCTAAACGTTTGCCCTTCATGGTGTTTTAAATATTATATATATATCTAGAAAGAGTCCTCTTTTCTTTTTTTTACTATGTTTTGTCAGTCGTAATGGTATTTGGCGGACTAAAGAGTCAATCTAGAACACTATGATATACACAACATGAAGCAGCGCCATTTGTACTCGCGTGTTCAAGGGAGATCAGTGAGTCACCATGACGATCCAGCGATCGTCTGGCTCAGTCTATATGTACAGTGCTAGAGTCAGTCCCTGGACACCTAAGTTACTCACGAACCCCCAAGATTGTAATGTTAACCTTCGTTTTTTTATTATAAAGAGTAACCTCTTCTCTTCTTTATATTTAATTATTGATTGATATACCCTATCATATGTATAAGGTCCAACGTACACCAACAGATCTATTCATGAACACGTACATCACCAGATTTTCTGTCTCAGTTTTTTGTGTGTAAATTTGTTTGTATTTGAGCTGACCTAAGGCTATAAATAACCAGCCACCTTCAGCATCGGTTTATGGAACGTATATCACTAGGCTACTATGTTTTTTTTTTCCATATTTTTATTATTTTAAACAATGATAGTGTGTTGTACACTGACTGCACTGATTGACCTGGGGGAACGGATGAGACCCAGTTGAACGGGTGAGAACAGTTTTTTCCACGCTCTTGTGTTTTCTCCCAAGGCCACGCTTCAGAGCCACAGTATAAGAGGAGAGCTCTCTGTGGTCTGCCTGCCTTGCGACTAGCTGCGACAACCGACCTACCTACTAACTTACCTTACCTACATACGATGTTCTCTTGTGAGACTTGTCACATGCAATTTACACGGAGAGATAACCTACTTCGCCATCGAAGAGAGAAACACCCCTATGCACAAAAAGGAGGAAAAGGAGAAGAATAGGATGGAGGAGACGGACGAAGAGCCGAAGGTGGAAAAGAAGACCAAAAAGAGCGATACTTTATCCGTTGCGCCTGTTGCCTCTTGTTTAAGCGGACGTCAGATTTAAAGCGACATCGGCGCGTGAGACATGGGGATGATGGCCAGCCCCCAACCTAACGACAACAGAAGTTACCATTTCAAGAGGGCGGTCATGTGGTGGAACCAGACCAGCACCCCGACGACTTGTTACAATCTCCAAGACCCACTTACAACACCAGCCCTATGTAGAGGAGATGGAGGTACCACGCCAGCCTATTGAAGAACCGGACCAACTCTTACAACACCCAACCCCACCGCCAGAGCCCTGGCCATCCACCTCTGCGGCTAACCTACCACCCTCCCTCGTAGTAGATGGGCGAGAGCCACCCCTCGACGTGCTACCCGACGACCCGGGTATCGCTGCCCTGTACCGTCAGCACCGGTCCACCATACGACAGCATTTTCACCCTGGGCGACCTGTCCAGGACCGTTAAAACTTCTGTCTCCACGGAGAGCGTGCCCTGGATTGATGTCTAGGTATCATTTACGACGACCAGAAGACCGCCTTCAAAGTCAACTTTGACTACGAAGTGGTTTGTAGAGCATGTCACCAACGTCGTGTTCTACGTCAACAAATTACCTGAAATTATGATCTGCCTGATCGCCTGTCCGTGGTTCGAACGGTCCCTACGCAGACAACCTCTGTTTCTTTCGATGTCTGGCCATCCACCTAAACGGAGCACCACCGACAGACTGCGACACCCAAGCACAGCGCTACTTCCAGAGATACTAGGTGGATATTAAGATGGACGCTAAACACTTTCGTGGGGTACCCCTCAGTCGCATAGACCGTGCGGAGATGTTATTCCACGTCATCATCCTTGTGTACGAACTTACACTCGAAGACGAGGCTCATCACGTGATCTGCGTACGTCGATCGCTAGGTCAGCACACGCCCACGTAGACGCTCAACCTGTATGAATGCCACTTTAACTATGTGGAGGACAGGGGTCTCTACGCACATCAATACCAGTGTCAGCAGTCCGGTCAGAACTTTCAGCGCTCCTTTAATCTCCCCCTGCACGAGAAAACATGTGACGTCTCGATCAAGAAGCGGTACCCTGGCTGTGTGTTTCACAACAACCTATGATCTTTGACGATCTGATAGAGGAAGTATCTCGATACCCCACGACGTGATGTATTTTCCGTACCTGGCCTGTTTTGACTTCGAAGCCTACCTACAACCGGACAGACGGACGGACGGACGACCCCACCTCCACCACCAGTCAAAACCGTGTGGATTGATCGTCGTATACCGATGAGCGTCAGTGTCAATGATAATGTAGCCGGCTACCGACACCCACGATATTTTGTCACCGACGGGGCTACCTACGCATTGATGGCAATCTTCATCGAGTGCCTCAACGAGATCAGCACTGTGAGTTACTGACGTATTCTAAGGATCTTTGAGGGCGCGTTAGCGGTGTTAGACGCTCGAATCCCCAGCCTGATCCCGGGTCAACCTTCATCGAAGCCCCCTCCGTATGTTGAAGTGTTGAATATGTATCTGGCACAACTCCCCGTCCTAGGGTTTAACACCGGGCGCTATGACTTCAACATGGTGAAGCGTTACATGTATCCATACCTATCCCACCAACAGACGCTTGAGTTCGTGATTAATAAACAACATACTATTTTTAGACGTTTGCAACTACCTGGCGCTTAATTTCAGCCACGAAAAATGGGTCAAAGCCTACGACTGCAAGCTGCTCGAGGGGACCTTTTGTTACACCTAAGTGGATAGTCTAGTACGTTGTTGCTATGATCGATGCTTACCGTCTGTAACGGAGGGGCAAGGGTATCTCCGACCACCCGCGGGTCTATCACGTTGCAATACAGGAACAACGCGCGAAGCCCGGTATAGAGCTCATGCGCTCGGTTCGGTATCCCTTAGTACGGTTCATGACTCAGTACACTGACCAGGTAGTCGAACTCCATCTCCAGCAACTGATGTAATCTCGGAATGATACTAAACTGTACCTTCTTCTCGAACCTGATCTGAAACTGAACACCCACTAAGCCACATTCCCACTCCGTCAGTTGGATAGCCTGGGGTAATTGGGTTGTATAATGGGTGAAGGTATTCTTGGGAAATACCCCCCCATGGAACTGTTGCTGGGTAGAGTCACGTAAAACATCTCGTCGTCCCAAACCGTTGCACGGGACTGAGGGGTTGGACTGGGTGTTGGTCTCTTAATAGGGATTCCAGCAAAGAGGTGCACGTCGCTGTCGGCCTCGTCGACTGGGTTGCCTAGTGGAGGGTCGTCCAGTAGGGGGTCGTCCAGTGGGGGGTGGTCCAGTGGAGGGTCGTGCAGTGAAAAGGGGTAATCGTATAGTTGAGAAACACCCCTATGGAACTGTTGCTGGGTAGGGTCATGTTAAACATCTCGTCCTCCCAGACCGTCACACCTGACTAAGGTGTTGGGGGTCGGTGTCGGTCTTTTAATATGGACTCCAAAGAAGACGGGGACGTCGCGGTCGACCCATTGAGGTTCGCCTCATCGGGGTTGGCTGTGCAGCTCTCTCTGTTGTTCACTGTGTGTCTCTCTCTAACGGGTAGCTCCCTTGGCGGTTTACTCTGCTGGCGAGGTCCTAAAGGGAGGCGACCGAGGTGGTGGTGTCAGAACTGTGACGGCTGCGGCTTGGTGGTAGTGGTAGGGTCTGCAAGACCGATTGGCTGAAGCTGGAATGTCCGGGGTTCCACCATGTTCTGTTGGGGAACCAATCTCTTGGGATATTCTTCGCTTTGAACGCCCGGGCCAAGACCTAACGGCCTCGGGCTACGCATTGCCGTCGATTTCGTTGATGAGATCCACCATGTGTGTCTCGGAGACAACACGACCTTCGATGACCAAAGCCCGTCTCGTTCCCACCCGTGGTGGGGATCGTCTTGATGCTTTGTAACAAAGCGTGCTCTTTTGTTACCAAAACGGCTCGGGATACCGGTGATCACCTAATCTTCGATGTGTTGGACCCCTTCTCGACTAGCGTCTCAGCCATCGTCTCGGGCTGTTGGCGTGGAGGCGGGGGTGGCGTGGGCTGACAGGGCTGAGACGGACGGGTCGGTGGCTGAGCTGCTTGGTGTTAAGGACATGGTGTCGGTATTGATGGACGGTTGGGACGTGCCGATTGAGTTCAGGGTGATGATGAGCTCCAGGGGTGATGATGGTGTTAATGAGAATGCGGGAGAGGGTCTCTAGGGTCGTCCCAAGGCTTCGCTGGTCAAGAAACACTGCAACCTTAAATAGTACTTTTGAATTTTCTCCGTGTCCGACCGGTTCTAACCTCGTTATATCGCTTTCATCTCTTGATCGAGGGTAAGTAACGCCTGGACGGATTGGTTCACAGGGTACTCCACTGGGTGTGGTGCGCCGTGTGTTTGGATGGTCGCAGCGTGTTGCAACGCGTCCAATAGTCGAGGTTCCACCGCCTTTTTCAACGACGTGATCCTCATGCGTGTGGATAGTGGGTCGTGTTAACTATTTCCTGGTCAACAGCCAACTCACCAGCACTATAAAAGGTGCCGCTAGAGCACTGGTTAAAAACCCACCACGTGGAACCATGGCGTGTTTCCGTTTCAGACTGGCGGCTTAGTTCGCCAAGAGTCCGATATGTGTTTTGTACGGTTGTAATCGAGCCTTCTGACGTGGTGTCAGAGGGACGTTCACTTGTAACGTGTTTTTAGCGCACTCGCACAGACACGTCAACACACCGTTAACACTTTCTCCGACGAGGGCACGGGCAACGTCCTGTGGAGCTGTGGCTAAAACACGTAGCTTTGGTAAATGTTTCTTGACGCGAGCAGACATGCTCTCCATCCATTCATCCACCAGTTGGGGGTATTTTAGACGTGGGGGTCCGTGGTAGGGTTTTATTTCTTCCGCATGTACACAACCTGGATGTCGACGGAAACGACGTTTGTGAGTAAACGGAGATGATCGGTGTGGTTTGTTTCAACTGATCAGTAAATACCCGTACACAAAGGTCGTAAGCCCCGGGTACATCTGTTTGGCGATTTGTTAAACAGCACTAAATGCTGCGTGTTTAAGTTGATCGTCCGGTGGTTTTTTTACCTTGTGAAACAAGTATTGAACCAAGTACACGCCACTCACGTTCCGATGATGACTCCCCTTAATTAAAAAGCGCCGTCACACGTTCGTCGGCCTCGCCAATGAGATCGTCGATCACCACCACCATCTTGATGCTGGGGTTAAACAGCGTTCGACAAGCAAGCCTTCTCGAAAGTCCACCCAGTGCATCGTGTCGTAGAGCTGCTGCCATTCCCCGTAACACCACATGATCCGATCCGGGGGAGGTGAATCAATCTGGCAGCATGTTTGATCAGAGCTCGGATAACAAACGACTTGCCACTCCCTGTCGCGCCAGCGATGAGAGCTGTGAAGGGGTATTAATAACGGGATCCATGCTAGGGTGATGGTTAGGGTGATGCAGTGGATGATGGTAGGGGTGCTGGTACTGATGGTGGTTAAAATAATTATGATGTATGAAGGTAATGATGATGGTGCTGGTGGTAATGATGGTGGCGAGGATGTGTTCGTGGTGAGCCCTAAAGCGCGAAGGGGTGGAGCCCGGTGAGGTAGAAGTGTTTGTTGAGAGCGATCAGTGTAGCGGTCAGTCAGATCACGTCCAGACTGAAGGGCAATACACACCACACCGACACGTTGTTTGGCAATGGGGTTCTTAGTCCACCAGAGTTGTCGATCCATACTTTGTCGATCAGGAGGTCTCTCCGTCGAGCGTTATCCAGCGACTAACCTCCGTGCAGGGTCAGTGGGTTTTAAATAGGTCTCTAAGCGGTTGCAGGAATTGAATTGAAACTCAAGAGGCCAACCCTTGACCCAATGAAAGGCCTTACCCCTGCGTTTTTCTGCCTTCAGTATCATTTACACCTGATAGTTACCATTTGGTGTGGTGATGACGTGTTCACTGTTCAAGTCTTCTAACGACCGGGCGGCAAGGATGTCGTTTAATGCCAAAGAGTTATGTACTCCAATTCGGTAAATAGGCCTTTTCAAACACGCCTTGACTTGACTGATACGGACTTGGTCCCCCACTTGAAATCGAGGTGGCTTCAAGGGTGCAGTGCTCAGGCCATACAAACGCTGGCGGAGCACGTCTTGATGCTCCACCGTGACCTGGGTCGGTGCTCGTCCAATATAAGCTTTGTTGTACCCTTCCACAAAATCCTTTGTTGAGAAATTAAGTCTCTTCGTCCGTTTGTGAATACAACAGTTGACACCCCAAAAGATAGTCTAAAAGGCGTTGATCAGCTGAACCCCCGTTTTGGTCCTAATCGGAACGACCCAAGCGTATTTGAAGAAGATGTCGATACACATGAAGAGATAGCGGTACCGCTGGGTGGCTATGGCGACTCTCCTACACAATGGCTGAAGCAGCCGAGAGCTTGAGTGACGTCACTTGGTGACACCAAACCCGCTCTGGGTGATCTGGAATGACGTCATGGTTACACCAGGTCGACAGTCAAGCTCTAGTGTCGGCGGACTGGTGTCACCATGACGTCACTCAGACTCGCGTCTGCTGCTGACCACGCCGGACACAACAGGCCGACAAGCCCTAGTGTCGGCACCATGACATCACTCGCGTCTGATGCTGCCTACGCCATATTGGTCTCTGGGTTAAAATATTCGCTTTCTCATGAGACCGCGCTATCCATCGCTCACATTGCTTGGGTGACGGCCGACAAGTAGAACAACGATGATAAAAAGATGACTACACACCTACTGAAGAACCTACACCAAAATACAGATTGTGACTTTACTGTTTTATTTATCCGCTGCCGCTGTTCAACTCAACTCACACGACTGTGGACAGTCAAACTTATTCAGTATTAAAAAATGGCAGCTCAGTCGCTTTTCAAAATCACACCCAGTGAATGAGCAACTTCGCTTTTCCTTAACATCATCTCCACCTCAATCGTTGACCCAACCCAGACCCGTCCAGCGCCCGAAGTCTAACACATGGAAGCACACTTCAGGTTTTTTTATTTTTTTATCTCTGGCCCTTTCAATCCAACTAACTTTTCATAGGTCCGCGTTGACTGTATATAAAGAGGTGGGCATGCCCCCATCCAGTCATCCTTCAACCAGACCCAACCATGAAGGCTACTAGCCACCAGTTACCAGACCGTTAAACCATGGCGCTTTATCTTACCGTAACCTGTAGCGACGCCTCGACTCAGAAAGAAAAGACAACCAAACCAGCCAGGCTTGAGTTGGCGTCGTGGACCATTCACCCTAGAGAAAGTACTGTATAAGCATCACTGTCGAACGCAGACCACCTCCACGCCAGAGCCTGAATTGATCAGCTCTGCGTTGATGTCGGAGGAGGCCAACTCAGATAGCCGGACAGCAGGGACTTCACTATGCTGAGGGAGGAAGGGGCTGAAGCGGCCCGAGTTTCAACACAGCAAAATGACGTTAGTCTTGGAGCAGCCCTAGAGTCAAACAAGAGAGGTAAGCCAGGCGTCCGCTGACGCTAAAATTCTTCATTGTCCACAGGACGACGAGGCAGACAGGGCGGACCCGATCGACTGAACACACAACCGCGTTATGTGCTCTTCCAACGGCTCTTCTCAGGGCCAACTTCCAAATGTCCTTTCCAGGGCCAGCCAAATCTCACGAAAAAAAAGCTTTTCAAGTATTTGCAATACCAATCAGTATTTGCAATGCCTTCTTTAACAGTAGTGTAACTGAGCCCCCACTACATATAACGCATACATCCTTCTTTAACAGTAGTAAGGAGCGGTGGTTAGCACCTTAATACATAATAACGCACACCCCCTTCCTTATCAGTAGTGCGGTGCGATACCCCACTACTTATAACGCATGCATCCTTCTTTATCAGCAGTTATCATTGATCGATTTGATTGGGGTTTAACATCGTGGGGTATCGATCGATATCCCACTACTGATAACACAAACAAAAATTACTACATAACAACGATGAATCTTCCTTATTATGTACTAATAAATACTAACTGAGCATTTTATACTACTTTTCTCGCGTTAACTTCAACCCTGACTTGATAGTCCGGTTACATAGCACAATATATGACCCGGTACCGTACAGTTGTTTTTTTTATAGACTAATTATAAAATATATTGATATTGAAAAATTGAATCGAACCCAAAACCTTTTGCGAGATAGTGGCCACAATATTATAGAAATCCAACAAGTTGATATATGGTTTTCAGTTCTTTAATAATCGTCAAGTGGTGAGATCCTATAGGGGTCTGTTTGTAACACACCATAAGGTTTGCAAACTCTCAAAACGCAAAACTATACAACATACAAAGTAAAGACAACAAATCAATGGAAGTCTCGTAATGTTCCATTGAATGCGGTCCTCTGACGTCAAAACGGTCGCGATTCATGGACTTTTACTAGCGTCACAATGCAAAAATGTGTGTGATGTAATGTAAAAGCTCCCCTCTCATGACTGTTCTGACGTCAGAGGACCGCTTTGCAAAGATAAAATGACCCCCCTTGTCAACTTCCCGAGAATCCCATTACATGTGTATATGTAGTACATTAGTCATGATAATGGAGAGGCGCATTCTATATCGTTATGATATGTATTTCAATGGCTATTTAATGTAACATTACATTGCTCATATGAGTATCATCAACCCACTAAACATTTATATGTAATAAATCCATGAAGGATAGTTATTAATAAAAACGCTTTACTGGTAATATTTTGATGGTTTACACAGGCTAGCCGACAACTATACATATAGATCTACTCAATAGTTACATAAGATATCACTATTTATTAATGTTAGTTACGTGTCATACAATCTCCTATACACAGTAGCAATAGAAACACATCAATTTCATGAAGAAACTTGATCTATATACTATAACTGGTCACGTGTGTAATTAATATACAGTTTACGCCTACCTCCGAGAGTGGGCATTCATACACTAACTTAGCCCCTGTTCAATCTACTGTTAATTCCACAAAGACCCATCTGCCATGGAATACGAAATAATTTGATTAGAATGGGAACATGACAGACAGCTGATGGTTGACAAATGTTTCAATACAGTGCAAATGTTGGTCATGTGAAAGAACATGTGCAAGCTAATGTCTACACACACAAACAATAATAATAACTTTATGTAAATTAAAAAAATCCTCATAAAAACTGCTTCAATAATTAATATTGAGGTGTAAGTACATCGTTTTACAATAAATCTAGATACATTAATCAAGTAATGGTCGCAGCAAACAACTAGTAACTTTTTTGTACAACTATAATTTACTCTTCAGTGCGCGGGTTATTCAAGGACGTTGGTACCGATAAAAGTTGAACAATTACTATTTCTAACTTTAAATATAGAGAGATGATGTGGCTTCGATACGACGTCAACAAATAGCTAAGTTGCTCTTGGAGCACTCTTATTGCCTTGCAATACTAGACTTTCATGTAAAATCACTTTGCCCTAAACGATGACGTTCTGCTCCCTCTACCATGTGCTTTTGACATCACGTGACTCAAAGTTGCGAAAAAAATAGCTAACATAATTTGCCACGCCCAGTGCCAAACAATCCGAGGGCCCGAAAACCTGATCCAGAGGTTCTGCATTGCAATTAATTAAAAAAAGTTTTGGAAGAGATTATCCTTTATTAATTAGTGTCCGATGACACACGGAGATGGCCGATTCCGTAAAACAAGGTTAAACCTGATGCAGCGCTGTGGACAACACTTATCACAAGCGTGCAGAGTGGCCCAGTCACAGCGCGACGCTTCAGTTCATGGCATGGACAATACCCATGCCAAGCAAACGGACCCTGTATTTATTTACAAATTATTGAATTTGAGGTTCATTTGTTGAAGTTGAAAAGTGTTCGGTCTGTACGTTTAAACACGTGAGACCTCGATCGTAATAAAAACCGCGAATCAATGCCGACTCCTTCAAAGATTCAAAGACTAAGGGAAAAGTTATATAAGAACTTAAGAATGGCTAAAGCCAGCCTTTATAAAACACCAGTGCATCACAAATTGCCTTAGATACATTGATTGAAGTATAGGGATGCACATTTTCTCTATATTTATTTTTTTCTGCTGTCATTTTCTGATATAAGGCGCAAGACCACTATTACACTGTTACGTAATGTTACGTTTGTCCCCACAGCTCTCTTCCAAACTTTTGTTGGGCGAAAACGCTTCGGAAATACCATAATCGGTCCTTTAGGAGTTTCATGTTAAAATCTTAACAGGGCATGACCGATGAAATTTTGAGCTAGAAGCCCTGGAGTGTGATATGGGTGGTCAAGCTACCTTCATAATGTTAACAACAGCCCGATTCCCCATCCATCAAATGGTGATAAATACACCTAATGTGACCTATTTAGGCAAAACTATTACACAGACCAGAAACCTCCACTAAATTTCTTCACATCAATACCAAATATTTCCCCCCAAAAAATGTCCAGTACCAGAACAAATAAAACACACTAATTTTATTAAGAACAATATTCAGGCTTATAAAACGGAAGCAAATAATGGTGGTCTTACGGCTGACAGGCCCACCAAAATTTTTCAAATTGTATGAAATTTGTGTGGCAGATACAAGATGTCTGCCCTTACTTGTCTAATGTCGGTAGCCTTAGACTAGAGGGCTAGGCTATTCTTTGACCTTTGATCTTTGATCGCCAGGACAACACACTTGTTTGGCGAATAAATGGTTTTGATTGGCTAG
>JARFOD010009033.1:0-11472 GCA_031763545.1 Mopalia muscosa | reverse complement strand
CTTATATGACGACGGACAGAAATACAGAACATCACAAACAAATCTGCTTCCCGTTACCCTTTAGCTCTGCGAACACCCGAGCAACAGAAAGCAACCTCTTTTCTCGCCTCTTACGATCGACCGAGGAAGCCGAGGAAGTATTCTGCATGGCCATGGCCCACCCGCTCCCTCACGGGGCGTTTATATGTCAGATAACGTACCTCTGAATTCCTGTAGTCTGTTTTTAATTCTTTTTTTGGAACAACACGCAACCACCATTATTATAATAGCCGTGAGACCCCCTAGTAAGCCTGCTGTAATGACTGCTGTGTGGCCTGGAAATAGTCGTGTAAAGTAATTTATCTACGTATTTCAGAACCGGATGCATCTATGAGGTGTTGATAGCTATAAATACATTTTAAAACGATACAGATATTTTTGTACATTTATTTGAATGTTTTACGTTTTTTTAGTTTTTTAATTTTTTATATTAAAGTAACATGGTTCTTTTGTTTGCCGAGGATGCTTACGATTCGACTTAAAATAATTAAATCCGGCGATCAACCCTTCAGAATTATTCACGAAACTGGATGCTGACAAATGCCGTACCTTCCTTTTCCTCGCAGTCTATAGTTACTATACGTCTACTGTGACAGTAACTGTTTCCTGGGGCATCGTGGGTACACTCTTTCAGACTGGCAATGTCATCTCCATAACAGCTTACATCGCTTAGAAGGATCTCCGGAAATGGCTTGGTCATTGTGTAGTCCAACGAAGGGGACCTCCTGTTTTAACAATTATTGCTTTGAAATAAGGTGTACATTTGTCCCCATTGTTTTGACTCACACTCGCAAGTAAAACAAAATGTCTTTAAATGAGAGTTTTAACTCTAAAGTCTTACAGACTTTACAACTCTTGGTTTGATTACAACTTTTTTAAGGTATTTGTATGAGGCATGAGTTGGAGGCAAAAAGAGATTTATTTACTAGAGCTGAATACGCACTTAAGACGCATGAACTGATCATTGAAAGTGCACCTGAGAAAATTCACAAATATACACTCTTAATGATCTGTGGGCCTTAAGTTGACTGATGTGAGGTATTAACCAGTGGATAACAAGTTTATGAGTGGTCTTAACAAGGTTTTCCATTTAATCATTTGTACACATAATATGTGAGACTTTAAGCTTTAATCTAGAAAAACATGCTCGAATACGGGTTAAATTTTTTTCTGCATTATCAAGGTTACAAGAGTTTTACCTATTTAGAAAGGTAAAAAAATACAAAAAGGCCCAAATTTGTCACTGGATTAGTTGTCTAGTCCTCACAATCAACTCAGAAACTGCTATATCGTGATTCATGGGTTTCAATTCTCAATCGACACCCCTGTGGCAGTGTGACTATATTTGTGCAAAAAGATACGCTTCAAATAACAAAATAACTATGCAACGAATATCTACTGTAAAGTGACTACGATAGTGAACCTTATTAGATTGTTTGATTGGTGTTCAAGGTCATTTTCAACGGTATTTCACTTATACGATGTCGGATTGTCTACTTCAGACTTCTCTTTGCCTTATTACACCCCAAAGAATTGCTGGAACCACACCGTATGACTCCTGAGGGTCGACAGGCAGACTCGATCCAGTGGACAGTAAAAAACAAAAAAACTAAAAAAAGGCCCAAATGTGTCACTGGATTAGTTGTCAGGTCCTCACAATCAACTCAGAAACTGCTATATCGTGATTCATGGGTTTCAATTCTTAATCGACACCCCTGTGGCAGTGTGACTATTTTTGTGCAAAAAGATATGCTGTATATGTCAATTATTGCTACCAATATATAATATGTAAACTTGACATGGCGTTGCATTCACCTTTAAATACTCACAACCCCTGTCAATACAATCTGATATAATGAAAGGGTCCAGAATAGCAGAAAATTATAATAATATTAGTCTATAACATTTGTATACGTATCTAGGCCATCAGACATCGGAGTGCAACAAAGTTCCTTACAGATTAAGCATAAAGCATGGCGTGAAGTATACACTTAAAAATGAATTGGAATATGGGAGATTAAATGATGTCTGCAATGATAGCCAATTGAGAATCGTCTTCAATGGAGCGGTTTACCTTTTGTACATTTCTTCGTGAAATGAACCATTATAACTTTCTTTAAATCGTTATTCAAGAGTTTGTTAACACGGATATACTGATGTTTTGTGCATGTTGCACCTGGGAATTTCTGTGGGTACAGTGTGGCCAATACAGGATCAAAACCTGTTACCGGTACATTCCAGTATCAGTCTAAGTGAACTGAGACAGGCATAAGCCCTTGAAACTTTTCCAAATTAGGATAGCCTTTTTAACATACATAAGAATATGCCTGAAATGACATGCGTTAGGTGGGTGTTATGTTGGAATGACGAGACCTTCGCCTTTTAATACTGTCGACATAACCGAACGCTATGAACTGAGTGCACATTGCATGAAAGGGCATTATCACAATACTAGTGGGTAAAATTTACATAGTGACTTTATCGGACTTACAACGTAAAACATATTAAATATAAAATATGGCGTCAGCTAGGCGAACGTTTAAAACGAGAATGGAAATATGATTGAAAGGGAATGACGCACTTTACCTTTTGTTCAACACGTTTTCGTAGAATGAACAATTGTAACTTTTCTTGTGTCTTATTCAACTTTTTTAGCAAGGATATACTTGTTTATGCATCCACCACTGTGTGTATATATAGATATCTTGGACTAGATGAACAATCTTTTTAATGGAGAGAGTTACGATTTACATAACACATAAGTAGAGTATTTTCCTAACGTGAAATCTGTATGGTGCCCCTAAGTCGCTGGAAACGGCCTTTCTAGTCTACATTTTGATATTACAATCATGCAGTATTTCAAAACAAAATGATTATATAAGGATTGGTCAACCCTCTTAATTTATATAATGATTCTCTGGGCCAATTTTACATACTCCATGGCGACCAGTTCTGAATAAATAGTGTTGTCATGACAGTTACGTACAACGTAGGCTAAGATCGCTTTGTGAAATGGGCCCCTATTTCACAACGCTATCTTAGCTTACGCACAACGTAATTGCCATGACGACCAGTGTTGAAGACATAGTATTGCCATGACAGTTACGTTCAACGTACGCTAAACGAGCCCCAGATGTAGAATTTGACGACAATGTTACACCATTTCTTTTGATGAAGACTACTGACTAATGCATAAATAAGTGGAAATCTTGATGATTGTTTTAAACAAATGAAACTGAATTTAACTTGGGTCCAAGGTGTATTTTATTATTACTCAAACCGTATATTAGTCATCACAGTCCTATGAATGGCTTAAGCAGTAGAATCCCTGCATTGCGCGGGACGATGTGGATCTTTGAAACTGTCAAATTCAACGCTTTTTTGCCTAGTTCCCCCAATTCTTTTATTAGAGGATAAACCCTTTTGTGAATGTGCCGTTAGTCTAAAAGGGGAATGATGCCTTTATATTGCCTCATGTGGCCGAAGAGACTATACCTGTCAACAAACCTGCTGCATGATATAGGCCACAGGGGCTGAAGACATAGTGTTGCCATTCACCGCTTTGTAAAACGAAACCCTGTTCATCTATAGTCCCAAAGTTACATTAAAATACACTAAATAGAGTAGAAAAGTAATAGCGTGCTTGACGTGTAAGATATGACCTTAAGCAAATTAATACAAATTAAAACCGTGTTTGAAACAAAGGAGGTGTTCTGAATTGCTGGTTCGCACATTTTAGAGCCTTTGCACATGACGTTGCATCATCCCAAGGTAAGGGTCAAAATTAATTTAAACTAGCCTTAAACATCTTCACCCTTACCTCGAGTGGCGTACAAAAAACGTTGCAAACATTTCATTGGACTATATTGTAGAAGAAAACAGCCAAACAGAAAGCCGTTTACAAATCACATCTATCGACGACAACAAACAATCATGGCACCACTGTCAAATTTACGTATATGATGCCATAGCTGTTAAGTCCACGTGTGTAGCCTACTGATAGCCTACTTCACTAACCTAGATCCCAGCTGTCTACAAACCACTTCTGCTTCATTCATGTCAAAATTATCGAAACAGACAGTTCCCCATCGACCCCATAGGAACACTTGCAAAGTTCCAGTATTGTCATTCACACCATCAACAAGACGGATTGAATAATCCGTTACATCTGAAACATGAATATCAAAAGATTGAATAAACACTGATGACATAAATTGAACTTGTGGATATTGCCTAAATTTGCCTAAATTCAAGCGTCCGTTTGCTTTTTGATAAACACACACACCATCCCCTCCAAAGAAGCTGTGTCACATATTGCGGGTTGGAATATGAACACAGCACATCATAGTAAATAACAAACCAAGAAACCCCTCAATCAGAAACAGCAGTAGACGAAGAAAAAGGACTTCACGTATGCATAACAGTAGATTAATTTGAGTATAATGGTAATCGGGCGGCTGATTGGCTGTTTAGATATATTGGCGCATGCATCCTTATAAATGTATATTCGAAGGCTGGCAATCCTGCGGTAAAAGTTCAACGGTTTAACTATAAACCTCTCTCTCTTGAGTCCGTTTTGTCTTGCATTCCACCGGACAAAAGCACAAACCGCTTTCTACCAAAGACGTCGAGTTGTTTCGATAGCAGTTATATTGTTTGTCAGTGATAAAAGCCTTTAATGAAGATGTAGGTCTCGATTTTCCAGATAGATTATAAGAGGGTATGTAAAATTATTTGCAACCATCAATTTAGTAAAAACAAAACACTGAAATGTCGCTTCAAATAACAAAATAACTATGCAACGAATATCTACTTAAAGAGACTACGGTGGTGAGCCTTATTAGATTGTTTGATTGTTGTTTAACGTCGTTTTCAACAGTATTTCACTTATACGACGACGGATTGTCTACTTCAGACTTCTCCTTGCCTTATTACACCCCAAAGAATTACTGGAACCACACCGTATGACTCCTGAGGGTCGACAGGCAGACTCGATCCAGTGAACGGTAAATCGAAGTAGGATTAGTAAGCGCACACATAACCACTAAGCCACAGCCACTGGTATGGCACGCCAAAGCGGAAAAAAATCAAGGTTTATAAATTTGACTCCCAGATTGTTTTTTTCATGCAAGATTATTTTATTGTCTAAGATTTAATTTTTCTTGTCCAAGATTTTATTATTCTTGTACAAGGTTTTATTTTTCTTGTCCAAGATTTTATTATTCTTGTACAAGGTTTTATTTTTCTTGTCCAAGATTTTAATTTTCTTGCCCAAGATTTTGTTTTTCTTGTCCAAGATTTAAATTTTTTTCGTCCAAGATTTTATTTTTCTTGCCCAAGATTTTTTTTTTTCTTGCCCAAGATTTTAATTTTCTTGCCCAATATTTTATTTTTCTTGCCCAAGATTTTATTTTTCTTGGACAAGAAAAGAAAAATCTTGGATAATAAAATAAATCTTGCATGAAAAAAAAAAAAAACTAGGAGTTGAATTTATAAATCTTGATTTTTTCCGCTTTGGCGTGCCATACACGGGCGAGCCTTATTAGAAGTCACTTACTTTTCGATTCCACACAAATTACAGACACCAAACCGGAATCTGAGCAGTCGTCTTCCCGAACGGGGCTGTGCTGACAATCCTGCAGGCTAGCTTCCTCTCCCGTACAGTGGACTCCCTGTAACCAAATTGGTCTGGAACAGTCCTGACACGGGTGCGAGTCCACTGCTACAGCACCAGAGCTTGAAAGAGGACTACAAGGTCAACATTTCTTACCAACAAAACATTTAAATAAGACTTAGCTCAGAAGCAAACTCGATCTCAGACACGTCTGATTAAACAGTTGTTTTTCAACAAGCATCAGTGAAAAAATGCCATCGTCCAACATTTTGTTAATCAAGATAATATAGTTTTGCTTTCATAACTCATTTGGGCTCCGATTCTGTCCCATATATGGCTTGTAGATCCACGAAAATCGAGGTTATTTGATTGCTAGATTGGTGGTTTTACCATGTGTCAAAAAAGCTGAAAGAAACGGATATTTATCCCATCTTATTGATATTTAAGTTGGTCAAATACATTGTATAGTTTGACAAAAGTTGGTAGAAAATATAGAACTTACAAAGCAAATCCCATTTGTCTGCAGGCGACTCGAGCCGCTTTAATGTCAAACCCATTTCCACAGATCCCACCCCACTCATTCCGGGTGTAGACTTGCACTTGATATCTTCCAGAGCTGGAATCAATGGTGAGGCGGAAGGCAAGAACACCTGTATGATTATAATAGCACAATGTCAAGTAGAACAAACTGCATGAACATGTGACAAGACGTCCCAAACTTTTGGTTCATGGTGTCCCAAAGTTTCAAGTTATATCCTACCAATGTTGTCCACATATGTAATGGAGACTAACAAACTGGGTGCTAAGTCGGTCATATCCTCTTAAGACCCCGCGTCCACACCTGTGGATAAACACTTGTTTGTTAATAAGTTGAGTTTTAGGAAGATATTGGGATACAAATGTATTTGTTTTCTTTTTAAGATCCTTTGCATGGTGCCCACCTGTGGCCTAGTGGATACAACGTTTCACTGAGCGTCTCAATGTACATCTATGCTTATGTTTTCTGTATTTTTGCTAACACAATAAATACTTCAGTTTAACGCAGGTTGAGAAAAGTCAATAACAAAGACGAGGCATGCTTCATTATTATCTGTTATCAGTATATATGGTCAATAGGTAATTAAAGTCAATCTATCAATACATCGATCAACAGATCAATAAACTCAACCTTACTAGGTTTCTCACAGGTAATAGCCACATCAGTTGAATGGTCACAAGGAGAATTTCCGATCTGGCCGTATGAGCAAGCTATCAAAGCTTCCTCGTTTCCTTTACATCGTAGTTCTGTTAACCATACCCTCTGGGAGCTTGGTGCTATTCTATACCAGGTGTTCACTACCTGTTTGGCAAATTCGCTGTGGACAAGTACCGAATGAAAATATTATTAATTTTGAGATAAATTGTGTGTTTGTTGGGAAAATGTGGGATTTGACGGATATAACACGATATATCTGTCTTATGTTCCAAGGTTAATTCACAAATTCTGTAGCTTCACTCAGGGAGATGACATGTTGCAATTTGTATTGAATTTAAACACTGCCCAACAGCTTATAAAAGCAAATAGTACATATAAATATGATATTTCCCAATGACAGCATGTATGAGAAACTGTTAAGATGGTGTATAAGAACATTTTAAAACGACAGTAGTAAGATAGCTACCCGTGCTACGAAGTCTGCAATAAATAAAGACATTGAATCCTTTTGCGAATCCGAGTGTCCAATTCTTACATTGGAAATCCAAGCTGACTACACGCAACTTGTGCCGCCGCTTGGTCAAATTGTCTATCACACACTGTTCCCCAAATGCTGCCAATTTTGACCTCAATCCGTCCGTCCATCATTCCTCCATTCACCAGTCTGATACGATCTGCCGCCTCTGTGGAGAACAATACTATATATTAGTACTAGAGCGCTGGCTCTGATTGACAGGGTTCGAATCGCGGTCGAGGCAAGCAACGGTTACTTTCTCTACAATACGAATGATATGACTTAATGGGTATATCACATTTTCTTATCGTTTATTGGCTTAAAATCGCCACACTACCAAGCAGTTTCAGATGTCGAACTCTTGGCCCGATATATACCAGTAATATGTAGTATTTGTCAATATGATTCCTAAAAACAACAATATTATGATCTAAATAATTAAATGGATTTACCAATACCCAAGTTATGGTGGCTGATTGCGGCAAACCCCCCTGTAATCTCGACTTTCTCTCCCCCGCCAAGGTCGCGAAGCGAGAATGCCGAGACTCCGTTTTTAACAATCTCGCCATTCTCGTGTTTGGCGTGTCTAGCTGGGTCGAGAATGTCGAGAAACTCGCCATGTCAATGCTTTCGCGACAGGGGTTTGGCGATGTTCTCGCTCCGGTCAAGGGCGAAAATGTAAATGGACGCAATTATCCACCATACTCAGCCCTCGTTGGGGCATTGTTGTTTCGAGACATGTCATTGTAAGATTGAAGACACACAACTTTATTCACACTCTTCCCGCGCCCTGGTGCTCTCGATTAAGTGACAACATAGAGCCGACATGTTTTACAATGCCGTTGTATTGCGTCCTGTTACTGACCTGTATTCTCACGCCGTTGTGTATGTGAAATAACCTTAAGTTCGGCGTTAAACCCCAATCAAACCAACAAACATAGATCCTGGTGACATAGCCCTGGGAGAGCTTGCATCACTGTGATACATTTTCAATTGTAAGAAAACAATTTGGCATGCTTCCACCGGGATTCCAATTCGGATCTCTGGCGATATGATACACGTATCTATTCTGCTTGCCTCCACCGAGATTTGAACGCGGTGTCTGGCTTTATGAATCATGATACATGTATCTGTCCAGATCGCCTGATAATTACTATTGGTCATGAATAATCCTCTCACGCGATAAGTTTACATGTTCTTCTGGTGTTTGTTATTAAACGTCGTACTCAAGGATATTTTACTTATATGATGATGAATTGTCTTTCTCATACTGTCTTATCCCGGATCACCAGGATAAACACGCGATGCCCGGGGTGAATCCATCACGACCATGGTTTGCCAGCGGTCCATTGGCGATTCCAACCCACGTTAGCCTAAAATGTTTTGCCTATTAGCCGGATGTTTCAAAATCTGCAGAAACATAACCTTGGCTACCCCGATTGAAAGCACACAAAATAGCGCCCTGGCTGAAACATGTTTATATACAAATTATACAAAATATCGCAAGCTCAGTATCTCAGTCGTTACAGAGTTGACCAAAGGTCATAGTGGATGCACACAAACTTTCGTTCTTTACACTTCTTCAAAAATATATATATTTACCTGTGTCCAAGATTGAGGCGACCGTCAGGAACAAAACTATCTTCATGTTTATCTATCCTGTCAAAATATAAAAACAAAAATATGTTAACATAAATGTTATACAAAATTACCAAATTAAACTCTTATTGATACGAACAGTTTATATGTCAATCAGATTAACTCTTTGTGCATCAGGTGTAAAATGGGTGTCATTAAAATATAGGACTTATGTATCTATGTATTACAAAGGGAGACACAATAGGTCACTCGGGTAATTACGAACAGGGATTACGATATTTCTTCTCTTGTTCACTGTATATAAAACCAAGAGTCAGAACTGGACAATCGTTTTTCAAATAAATGTACCCTTTAATACGGTGTTCAATCCCAGGCCTGTGTCGTGTTTCGCAGTCAACTGCTAGTCAAGAATTGTACATAGTCAAATATAATGTTACAAATGCATTCAACATACCTTAATTGACATGATTTGCCGTCATCTCCAGATTAAGATAGTTTGTAACAAGATCGTCATAATTATGGACATCCTTTCAAACCAAGTTAAGTCCACTGATTGGAAGGAAATAGAAACACATAAACGTCATACAAAACTAGCGACCACCTGTTAATTACAACGAACACCGAGAACCAGAAGAACACTTTGCAATCCACCAGGTGTAAAGATAGGGCTCACAGTGGACAAAACTTATAACACAAATAACGAAGATATTAAAGTGTCTAGACGTGACGGTCTACAGCTCAGAAGACTTCAATCCCTCGAGCATGTCAACAATTAGTTAGTGATACTTCCTGGTAAATATGGGACTACACCAAAAACCTGTGTGACTCGTTTAGGCAATTGTTTGCGCGAGCTTCAAAATCCGGGACTAGTGCATGCACGGTCGTCTACTTTGTTAGCGTTCTATAGTAAATAAAATACGTTATTGACAAAATAATTGTTAATTTTTACCAAAATTCTGGATTTGTTCCTACCTATACGGTATAGACATATATCTATGTACTTACTACGTTTAGGTAGGGATAATATTTTTTTTATTTTTTTCGCATACTGCCTGTTTATTTCTCCAAAGTCTGCGTCACAAACTTTATAAACAAGTTTTTAAAAAACAGCTATTTTGTCAATAACGTATTTTATTTATCATCAAACTACATGCAAGCCAGGCGACCGTGTGTACATGCCATTGTATAGAGCACTAATAAATAGCATTCACAAGCAAGACATTTTCAAATGGGGCCTTCGTCGTAATTTGGCACAGACAGAATCGAACTGGTGAACGCTACATCGAAGTATATAAAATTAGTAGGCCGACACGCTTACCACTAAACAACGCTCAAGGGGCCCCTCATATGTATTTGCTTGTTTCTTTGTGGGTTCGATGCCCTGCCTTAGGATACCTTACTTCTGTAACGGTGTGCCTCGTTGAAGGGTATGGAAACCACCTTCATATCACAGACCACATGCATGGTTAGTCCGTCTTTCGATCAGCTGTTTGTGGAGTAGCTTGCTGACTATAGCCTGATTTCTTAATTGCATTTCCCTTATATGAGGGTGTTGTACTACTACAGTAAAACATCACATCAACACAATCAAACAATCTAAAGTGTTAATAGTGTTAACACAAAAATTATTCAATATAAAGTGTTGTTTTGTTTTCAAAATCAATGCTAAGTACGCGTGGAAAACTATACCTGAAGTGCTTAGCCAGAGTGCCTATATGTATGATCACTAGAAAGACATGAATCTTCCGCCAACAATCCGCCAATTGCAAAGAGGGAGGTAGTTTTATTCAAATGCTGTACATACCCGGATCGATCGATTACAATATGAGACCAAATCAATTTAAGCCAACATGTTAAACACATTACACGATCAACAGAACACGTTTGTCATGAAACACCCAGAATGTTATGATAAAAGGCATTATCCGCTCAATACACCGTCTAATAGGTATGTAGTATTTTGCAGATGTACAGCACTCTCTGATTTATTATCTCGGTTTAGATTTTAGTCACAATGTGACTCATTCGCACCATTCGCGCAAGACGCGTGTTTCTAGGGCACGCCATGATTGCCTCGGATTGATCCACGTTTCTGGATAAGATAAGTAAGTCGTTAGATAAAGCGTGGTTTGCGTATGTCTCATAACCTGCTCATCTTCAAAAACTCGGCCAAACTTGTACCTTTCGCAATGACTTTAACTCGCTCTGGAGTGACCAGAAGTAAAACCGACGCCAGCAAATAATGGGATTCTTTCTTCTGCATATCTACCGGTATAGGAAATGTTATTATCGCGAAAAGTGGTCGTACCCTAGATACATAACAATGTTAATATTTAAGTTAGATTTAGCAGTCAATGTCAAAACCCTACAGTAACATACGTTTTCAAAGAAAAAAGCTGTCCATAACGGATGTACCATCCGTTTCATGTACATATTTATATATATATCAGAACAACAGTAACAACCACCATAATCTCACCATGTCTGAAAGACAGTCTATTTGTAAGCTGA
>JARFOD010009022.1:0-11472 GCA_031763545.1 Mopalia muscosa | reverse complement strand
GGTGGGCCATGGCCCTGCAGAATACTCCATCGGCTTCCTCGGTCGATCGTAAGAGGCAAGAAAAGAGGTTGCTTTCTGTTGCCCTGGTGTTCTCAGAGCTGGGGGGAACAGAAAGCAGATTTGTTTGTGATGTTCTATATTTTTATCCGTCGTCATATAAGTGAAATACCCTTGAGTACGACGTTAAACACCAATCACACAAACAAAACAAACAAACAAACTGATTTTGCATCTGTAGCTAGATATAACGCTTTGATGTATGACAAAAGACATATCAGAACATTCTAGCATTAAACATCAAAATTAATGTCAGCTGCCGTAAAGCACATGAAGTAAATCATGTTTTAAATAAAATTCAACATCTTTACCCCAAATCGATCTTATTCACGAACATTTAAGTCTGCAGTCAACAATTCCGAACACCCGACAATGGACTCTTTCCAGTTAGTTGTAGCTTGTAGGATTAGATTCCTCGGGGCTACATTGTTCTGTATCTCAACTAGTGTAGCCTTATCCAGATACAGAATTACAGAGCACATGTGTGATTTTACATTTTTGTACTTTCCGGCCTTTATGTGTTCAAAAATATTTAAGTTTCTTACAATTTATATGCCAGAAAGCGTCCAGTAACCTTGTCAAAAATGTATATTCGTTGCCAACCTACCATTTCACTGTGAATGTCGGAAATATCTGTCCTGGCTTAACTTTTGTTCTGGGTTAGGGTTAATACTAAGTCTAACCATGGGTTAGGGTTAATACTAAATCTAACCTGGGTTAGGGTTAATACTAAAACTTACCTGGGTTAGGGTTTATACTAAATCTTACCTGGGATAGGGTTAATACTAACCCCAACACTAAACCTTAAACTAAACATAACCCTTAACCTAACACTAAAATCCGCATATCTGTCCTATGTCACATCATCTCACATGTAAATGTCGGAATGATCGGATAGCCAGGAACGTATCATATTATACACGCCAAATTCCCATGTTTACCTCATAAAAAGATACAGAGCCTGTGTTTAGACTGTAAGTCTTCTAAACTTATGTCCGGGTTCTGCATCGGAGTCTGATACAGAACGAGTTTACCGTTTGGGCCGTTTAAACTTAGCAGCTGCCTCGGGGATAAAAACCAATGTGTGACCAACGTGTAACTTTCGGCTAAAATCCATTTCAAATTAACGTTATTCCAATTTCCACCTCCAGAGCGGTCATATTTAATCCGAAATTAAACACTAGTGTGCATGGCGTAGCTAACAAGGCGAGAGTGCAAAAACGATTGTGATCTTAATCCGCCAATCGTAAATCCAAAGCATAAAAAATGATGGTAGTATGAACCAGATTTTCATTAAAAACGTATGTTGGCACCAACGACAGAGTAATGTCCGCTTATTGCAAAAACAGTACATGTGACAGAGTTTAAATGCACGTAAACAATTCATTCAAAATAGCTGGCTGCACTGTGACTAGAGAGCATATATCTTTTTTTTTGTACTAAAGCTTTGTTTATAAATTTATCGATTTTATTTTGGTGACGTATTAGCTCGTTATAGAAACAAAAAATCTGCAGCTATCAGGAATTAAGATTAAAGAGATAAAGAGTAACGAATATAAATATTTTGCTTTACACAGAGCTGATATAAAAACTATCGAATGAGTTATTGTCTCTTGAATGAGTCAAAACAAAACACTAATTTGCCTTGGACACGACCTACCCTCATTAAATGAGTCTGGCAGAATTGCCAGTTTTTACAAACGCCTTGAGCATGTGAAAAACTTTTAACTCATTTTTAATTATTATTTGTTTTCAAAAAAAAAAAAATGAAAAAAGCAACAAGTCTCCACCAAGGATCAAAGTCAAGGACTTAGATTTGCACGGCTAATACCGTACGTATGTTTTTATCAACGTTTTTGCTAACGTTTTCCGTATTTGACATTCTTTCAGATTTAAATCCCCGAAGTTCAGGCACATTTTATAGATCCACATTCCATAATTGGTATTGTATGATGGAGAGCTGTTTATCTCACAGTCCACGATACCGGAACCGGTTACAGCAGGTCTTAAATTCACTTCGTACCTCTGGACATCTCTCACATCAGCATGCTACTAGGATGACTTGTGTGTTGTGTACATGTACCGACAGATCGTCCGTTAATTCGTTTTGGAAAGGTAATGACTATACGAATATACCACTATGCTGGTTAGATTTGGTGCACTGAATGTACTAGAATCGGTTACACAGCACGCTTTTTGTTTGTCATAAATAGTCGAAATGGCATTCAAGTGTTACTGAATGTGAATATATTTTACTTAAATATCGGTGTTGTACTTCCAAAGATTGAAGAGCAGCACAGGTGTACACCATAATGTGAAGTGTTATATAGATTTATTCTGTTGGGAACTGCCATACTTGAAAGCATAAATAAACTTTTTAACTACTTCCCCCAGCACGAGGACCCCGAAAACATGCTAAACAACAAATATTTAACTCAAAACATTGGACTTTTCCGGCTTGAAAATAAGATATTGTTTGTGATGAAACGAGACCAATCAGATAAATTTAATTGTTATTCCTATTCAAATATTTCCCATCTTTACAATTGCAAATTTGTATTACCAGAAAGTAAACAGTTTTTGGAAAGCAAATACTCTTTAAAAAAGAGTTGTTTTCATTTTAGGCTAAAAGTAGAAATTCAATCGGGAAAAGGGTTTTAATATGTCGGTTCATGGCTGTGGCTTAGTGGACACCTTTTCGGACTACTGATCATCCTTCAGTGTGGCGTTCACAGGTTCGTGTCCCCCATTGGATCACAGTAATGAAAAACCCATCAATTGTTTATATGTTTTGATTGGACTGTCGATCACATAAAAAAAGAATGTTTGATGATTTTTTAAAGTTTGCTTTGAGTTGATTGAATATATATCTCCTATAAATGGTTTCATGTAAAAGCAGGCATAAACAACTGCCATCTGAAACGCACAAGATATGTAAGTCCTAATTCATTCCATTCCTAACTGTGACCCTGACCATCCTTTGGAAAATTGACCACTTTTGTCAGCGGACTTAAATAAAAAGATGTGTATATAAAAATACCCCATGCTCATGAGGTATTATATTGGGGCGTGGCGCGTCGTTTTTGTCCCGTATGCTCTTTCGTTTTAAGCCTTGTATAGATTTGTTTAAAGAATTTTTTGTTTTTTACTAAATATTTGTTCCACTAAGCACCACTATTTGTTGCAGATGCCACCAAATTATCGCTTCTTGTAAATGACGCAATTGAGAATGTGAGACATCAACTGGAGAGCCTCCGTCACAGTAGCACGTTGTCAGCAAATTGTGTGAGCCAAATATACGCCATTTTGGATTCTGCTTAGATATCTGGTACTCCGATTACCTCCCTTGGGGTGACAAAGTTTATCATTGCACTAGATAAATTATTTGATTATCAATTGGACCTGTTTGAGGCTACCCGTGAACACTTTGGCGAAAAGAAATATAGAGCCTATCCAATTACACTCCCGCCACAATATGTAGGATTGTTAATTGGAAAACATGGTCAAAATCTGACGAAAGTCCGCCAACTCTCTGGCTGTGCCATTAACGCTGAACGTCATCGAGATGGAAGAGTGCAGGACACCGTCATCATGAATATTGCAGGGGTTCCGGATGGCATCCACCGAGCTTGTGAACTTCTGGAGAAAGAAGCTCTAGAAATCATAAGAAAGCGCGCCATACACGAGGAAAAGGTAACACGATGTATCATTGACACCAACCAACCAACCTATCAACATGATTCAGTATCCAGTTCGCTAGATTGTTAATTTTTGTCAACAGTTTTAAATAGTTCCTTCTCTTGCCTAGTTTTTAACACACCAGGACCTCTGTTATGGTCCTTTGATCGGTCTATAATGTAGGCTATGTCATGTACGCTAGTCCTCTAAAATGCCACAGTCGGGGCAACCTATATTCTAAGATTGTTTTTTCTCAAATATACAGGGACGACCTGCCATTTGCTTGTAATCCAGGAAAAAAATTTGGTTGTTACCCCTGCTAGAAATTTGAAGCACTTAAATGTGGGCTTGTAAATAGCAAGTAATGCACACAGGCAAAATACAAATACAAAAATATACAACTTTTCTATAAGGCTTTTCGTGTTATATCGACTAACAGCTTTATTATATGTGAATATTCCGCATTGCAGGTCCGTCAACATGACAAACTTCGTGACAAAATCCGGATCGAACGCCTGCTGGAAAGAGGAAAAGATATGCCTACCAGGGGAGGTAACTCACTTATCTCCTAGCATGAAGTAAAATAACAAAACCAACAAGCTCGCCATGTTACATACAGGTGGTTGATAATAAAAAAAGTTCCACTAAACGCACAGTATATGTAGACTCTTTGACTGTGGAAGCTTGTTCCCAGAGTAATCCAGCTGTGTTTCCTTAAACCAGTGTGTTATTGCTGTATTTATCTTAAACCAGCATATCTTTGCTGCATTTCCTTGAGCCAGAGTATTATTGCTGTATTTAATTAAAACTAATATATTTTTGGAAAAGTTGAATACTCAGGATTACATAGTTGGGAATCGGACGAAAATACAGATATTAGTTCTAAAAGTATATAAAAATGAGTAACTGTCAACAGAAAAAAATAGACTGCGTTTTTCACTGTTTATTTCTCGAAGTGCGATAACGATAAGACTTAATACATGTATATTAGTTGACGGAGTAGAATAGTCCTTGAAATAGTAAACGGTGCCTCATTTTTGGAAATTCTGTATACCCCACATTGGAAAGTCTTAGAAAAATGTAAGATACAACATACAGAAAACATTTTTTTTTAAGTCAAGGGCGAACTACTAAAAAAATTAACAAAGATCGCATTGTGCTCTTTACAATGGCACAAATTTGAAGATTTAATGTGAATAGTTTACTAGAAATACGCCCTGTAGAGTCTGTTTAAAACTAAAGTGCCGGAAAAGGGCAATTAAAGTTTTGCGACTTGCATGTATGATCATGGAAAACTAAAATATAGGCTTCAATTTAATCGTTTGTTTTCACCAACATATAGTTTGAATGCCTAATTTTTCATCCAAACGAAAAACCAACAGACTTAAGTTTTTATTTTCTCTTGTTAGTTAGTTATTGAGTTTGTTTTTTATTTTGTTTTATTTTGTTTAATTTGTTTTCTTTTCCTTTTTTAATTGACAGTGATCGAAGACGTAAAAAATAACAACAGAAAGGAATATGAGAGGCAGCAATATGTCCGGCATAAGTAAGTGATATACTTTCTGGTTACTGATGACTTTTTTGGTGTCAGGCAGGAGTGCTTTCCCCTGTTTATATCGAGGATTTTACATGTAAAGTTTGAATACCATAAATGCTGCTCGAGTGAACTGTTAAAAGGCAATCAGACATAAAGCGACCCCACAATTACAACCATTCACGGTTCGCCATCTTTTGCCATATACTAGTAACTGAAATATACTCTTGAATATGACGCTACACGCCAATCAAACCAACAATTAAACAAACACAAAATGACCCCGCATGGGAATCGAAAATAACGCACAGCGATTCCAGCGTCCTCCTCACCTACTCTGTTTCTAACCAAATAGTGAATAATAACTCTGTTTGTTTCGGTGTATTTTGAATATAGTGTTTTCCTAATTGAATGTATAGTTGAGGTGTTTAACAATCAAACATTCGTTGTCTTCTTACGTTATAGACTGATGGATGAGGATGGGTTAACCTTATCCCATAATCGGTAAGTGCTCAAATGTTACTTGATTTGTTATAAAACTGTAGCTAATCTCTGTATTTTCTTTCTTTCGTGAGAGCCTACGTATGTTACATTTAATATAATTCTGTCTCCAATTTGATACCATAGGCTGATAGCTAATGTGCTAAATCTCCTTGGTTGTGGGCGGTACTCACGTACGTTGTATTGGTATAACTTTCGTCAACAAGGATGTCATATTGCTCAGGCGTTCTTAGTTTTCGAAGTGCAGGTACGAAAACAATCTGTTTATAGGGTCTTTGTGTTGCGTATTGTGACGCCGCAGTAGTTTCTGCACCCTTTACGCTGATACCCCGTCATATAAATGAAATAACCGAACATACAGTCTAAACCTCTAATCAACCCAATTAATACTATGCTCACGGGGGAATCCCCCGGATGTCCTCCAAAGAAAAGCTGCTTACATGTAACTACATACAAACTGTTATATTGGTTTCAGGATGTCTTCAAGAAACAAACAGATATACAGAATTTTCATGTTATACATGTTAAATGATATACATGTTAAATGTTTTACATTTGGCTCCACAGTAAACGTAACGGAACAAAGACAAAAGGCCACAAGCTCTTAAGCGAAGGTAGTAAATGTCTGAACTGTGGTGTGCCATTCAAGGGACATAACCTCTCAATGCCTTGTAAATATCACTCTGGATACGTAGGTATGTAAAGGGGGATATCTCCACAATATAATCCCTTTGCGCAAACGAGCGTTCTGTATGTTCTTGAACATAGTGCAAGGAAAAAAATAGTTAGAGTATAGCTATAATACTTTGTGTGAAAAATGACGTTATATGTAGTAGTTATATCCCTTTGACAAGAAGCACTCAATATATAAGTCAATGGGTTTCGATGACCAACTGACCAGGTAAGTCTTCATGGAGGAATGATGCTGGCACTCAAGCTGTCAAAGCAAGCACAGAACATGTGATTATTCAAGAACTGATCAGCATTCTACATTCGGTGTATTGTTTCAATGTAGTGTTTACTGGGAAGACAAGGGGAAGACAAGGTGACATCTTTGTATCCCTCAATTGAAATATCCAAGCCCCTATTCCGTTATTTTGCATATGGCGTATATTTATTATGTCCGCCTATTCTCACCGCCAGCATTTGCGGAACTCAAAATGTTCCTAACTTCAATGGTAAGTGTCTGGATAAATGCCGATGCATGTCATACTTTTAACTGTCTTTATTAAACTCTCAACTTAGGAAACAACCCTAAGAAGCTAAAACCCGATAAAATAAATTATTTACGTTGCTAAATAGCTAGAAAATATACATACACATAAATCAATCATTTGATTTAAACATTTAGTTAATCGGAAATGGACATGTTGTGATCACGAGACATTAGACGACGGACTTACAACAGAAGATCACCAAACAACAGGGTAAGTCAAAACTCTAAATTGAAGAGAAGCAAATTATAAAATAATTCTCATTAGAAACGCTGTACTCATGTTTTTCGGCAAATGGTGCCCGGTATGTGAGAACCAATGTTAGCAGTTTTTGTATGGAAGAATGATCATGCCATATGGGAGGTTCATCTATACAAATTTGCCACAAGAATATACCCTTAAATAAATTGTAAAACTATTTATGAAGTGTGATCTGAAAAATGGACACAAATAGATAATCAGCTTCAAAAAACCTGTCAAGAAAGATGCTTGCTTAGATCATTGCACATTGATATACTTTCGGGAAACAAACCCACTACCCCGAATGTCGGAAACTAAATGGATGTTAGTTAAGCATTAATGTCGAAGGCTTGAGAACAGCGCAAAATCACAAGCAATTAAACAAATAAACTTAGGTAAAATACCAGTACAATTTGTAAGTCATGAAAATTATTAATTTGGTGGGGCAAAGGGAGAGGAAATTGGCAACAAGAACCGGGCATGCGTAGTGATACAGTATTCGGCTGTTTCCTTAATGCATGCACCTTTGAATATGGGAAAATTTTCAACTGCCTTGCTTGCGGACGTTCCATTCCTAATGCATGTAGATGTTCCTGCATACAGTTTACTATTGTTCGGTAAAAATAAGAAAAAGTATGTCAATGTATATACTGACGAACAGTTAGTAGATTTAAGATGTGATGTCATTCTTAGCGTTAGAATGTTTTGGGGGTAGTGTTGTGTTTAGCTTTAGTTCAGGGTAAGGTTTAGGGTTAGTGTTTAAATATGGGTTTTATTCCAAGCTACTCCACACCATCTTCGCTAAACATGAGCCAGCATTTTTAATCCATGAGTTTTAGTCCAAGTTACTCTACACCATCTTCTCTAGCTATGAGTTTTAGGGCAAGTTACTCTACACCATCTTCTCTAGCCATGAGTTTTAGGGCAAGTTACTCTACACCATCTTCTCTAGCCATGAGTTTTAGTCCAAGTTACTCTACACCATCTTTTCTAGCCATGAGTTTTAGTCCAAGCTACTCTACACCATCTTCTCTAGCCATGAGTTTTAGTCCAAGTTTCTCTACACCATCTTCTCTAGCAATGAGTTTTAGTCCAAGTTACTCTACACCATCTTTTCTAGCCATGAGTTTTAGTCCAAGTTACTCCACACCATCTTCACTAACCATGAGTTTTAGTCCAAGTTACTCCACACTATCTTCACTAACCATGAGTTTTATTACAAGCCTCTCTACACTATCTTCACTAACCATGGGTTTTATTCTAAGCCACTCTAGACCATCTTCACTAGCCATGAGCATTATTCCAAACCATAAGTGAAATTCTAAACTACTCAACACCATCTTCACTAACCATGGCTTTTATTCAAAGCTACTCCACATTATCTTCACTAACCATGGGTTTTATTCTTAGCCACTCTACACCATCTTCACTAACCATGAATTTTATTCAAAGCTACTCCACACTATCTTCACTAACCGTGGGTTTTATTCTAAGCCACTCCAGATCATCTTCGCTAGCCATGAGTTTTATTCCAAGCTACTCACTTTCTTTGCAAACCATGGGTTTTGTTCTAAGCCATTCCAGACCATCTTCGCTAGCCATAAGTTTTATTCCAAGCTACTCACTATCTTTGCCAACCATAAGTTCAATTCCAAACTAGTCTACACCATCTTCGCTAACCATGGGTTTTATTCCAAGCCATTCTAGACCATCTTCATTAACCATGGGTTTTATTCCCAGCTGCTCTACACCACTTTCTCTGGGCAAGAGTTTTATTCCAAGCTACTCCACACTATCTACGCTAACCATTGACTTTTCAGCATAATGGGGACTCGTCAAATCTGTATTGTGCTAGTGTCAAATATTGTTGGAATACACCGCCTTCATATATGTGAAATACCTAAAAACGGCGTAAAACACAAATCGATCCATCAATCTAACTTACACTATTTCAATGTTGGTCTTTTTATCCTGCTGTAATTATATAGTAAGAAACGTGTGGTATAATACATTTTATTTATACATTTACCAGGCAGTTTCTGTCACTGAGAAACCGGGAGTCCAACAAGAGCTCCAATTCGATTTTTTAAAACAATTTGGTTGGGTTTATACTTTGGCTTTTATATCATATTTGTTTCCGTCCTTTTCTAGTACCGCTTTAAAAAAACAGAACTGATCTGCCTTTTTTAGTGATAATATTATTGATTATTATTTGTATTTGTAAATGTTTTTCCAGATGTTCCTCGTCAATTCATAATTTTAGACCGACACAGAGACGTTCAGGAAAAGCCAACTTGAACTCTGACATGGAATCATCGTCAACACTGACTAAAGAGGGGAAGGATACCTTGCTGGATGTCAAACGCAAAACTAGAAAATATAGACATTGATTTGTATTAACTTTGCTTATCTGTGTTAATTAAACAGTTTTCCTCTTTTAAATGGTGAGTGAGGCATTTTGTAACCATCAAGTACCATCTAGCTTTTCAAGCAGTCTTGGGATTGGAGGATAAACCTGCGCAATCACTATATTACCAGGAAGTTGGAGGGGCACTACTTTTAACCACAGCTACAAACCTTTCCAACTGCTTTAAAATATGTGATGTGAGTCAACATCAGTTGGAACAATTATTTTATTTAGGAGTAAATAAATTTGATAGAATCTTTAAGAAAGGAATTGCGCTGATCCATCGACAGCTGAATGACATCATAACATAGTTCCGATGTGTTTATACAGCTGTAATTTACCTGACTACGACGGCACAATTTACGCCATTTGAGCAAATATCAGCACATTTAAAATGGTCCTGGTTTATTGTCACATGCTGACTTAGGCAATCCAACAGTTTCCATTAAACTTATATTTGTTTCCAGTCTATCTCCTGTACTCATGTGAACAATCGGGGCGTCACACCACATACATACAGCGAGCTCGGAGACAACAAGGGGACTGGACATCTATTTATTTATTGACAACAGGAGAACACCTTAAACATTAGTTCGGTACAGGGCAGCTAGCCATTTTATGTTCCCTCCCTGAGACTAACGCCACTTTATGTACGTGGTCGCATGCATTCCGTCTGGCTTCAGGGTACGTTCCTGACATAGCAAAGAAGGACTCTTTTTTACACTTGCGTTTTACTTACAAAGCAATGCAGTTCAGAACATATCAAAATAGGAATTTCGTCAAGCGAATAGTGAATAACAAGTCAGAAACAGAGTTTGGCCGCCCAAACTGACGTGGGCCAACCGGACCTGTGCCGTGCAATATGCCAAAGTTTGCTGCAATGTACCACTTAGGTCACCATGTGGCTTTATGGCCAAGCGGGCTGTACGCAAGTCATGAAAGTAAGACGATGACGGTTTAATCAAATTCGTTGTGAGACATGTGGGCTTTTCAAAGGAGATAACTTTGACGGCCTATCGAAAGACCTTGATGTTAAGGATGACAAATATTAACATTATGTGTTACAAATAATGGTAGCTTGTATTTTCGACAATTTCACTGAAGGTGCCAGTATATCTCCAGGTTCTTTTAGAATTGGACTGGAGCTCTTCCGGATTAAACAATATCCCGAAACAATGTGGGGCTTAATAAATATACACCTAAAATTATATTTTGAGATTTCATTTATTTTCTTTGGCAATTCTCAGGAATGTCATATCTCTGCTATCTCTGCTGATTCATACTACAGGCGAGTTGCCAAAATGAATGTCCAAATATCCTATGGCGGTTCTTATCATACTAATATTGTGCTTCCTTTAAATACAAATTCACATTATGCCTGCTAAATATTATACTGTGAGAATTTGGGCTTACAAAGTGTATGTATGAATCCCTCTGCTTCACGGTGCTCATATGCAATCGAAATAAGTATGTTAACCATTTATAGACAGAAAATGTGTTTTTTTGTTGGTAATCCAGTTAGGGTAAATAAAACTGCCAACATTTTCCCGATATAACTGTATATGTTTCGGATTATCGTATAATGGCGGCTCACGGCGTCACTGCCCTTGAATTTTGGACTTGTTGACTCGTCGTCGAAATAAACTTAAGTTCGGTGTTAAACTCCAATCAAACAAACAAACAAACAAATAAAAACCCATGTTCGACCAAATACCTACTAGGGCTGTCACGGTTCGACCTTTCTTCGGTTCGGTTCGGTTCTCAGTTATTTTTTTTCGGTTCTCGATTTTTCGGTTCGGTTCAGTGATCCAAAGTAGCAGCCGATAGATATGCGTCAGTAG
>JARFOD010009011.1:0-11474 GCA_031763545.1 Mopalia muscosa | reverse complement strand
ATATCTGCTATGGAAAATCTGTTGGTACATGTATATATAATGAGTGACCCGGATATTTGGTAAGTTTGTTATCTGGGTGACGAATTTGAGATTCTATTGATCCCATCAATGCCTAATTGTAGCAATTTTAACCAGAAATCAATATATACTTTTACTATGCAGAGAGAAATAAGAAGCAAGCATTGGTACAAACGCTTCTTGGTCAGTGTGCTGCGTCCTTCAGAGTGATCAGCACCGCGTAACAGAAAACAGTGCCAGCTGAAATAACTGAATATGATAGAAAACAAAAAAACCTTATTCGAGATAATGTCTAACAATTATTATTGACTCGTTAGCAAATCATTACAGAGGCATTTTAACACTTCTATACACATCGGAATTGTATGGGGACCACTTATCTATATAAATACGCTATATATGTTGGTCGTAGTGACGAGGGAGCCATTGTAGAATTGGTCCGTCACTCTAAAAAACGATATTTGACTGTAAAAGATCGATGAATAAAACAGAACTCAAACTAAAAAATACTGTGAATAAAAAGGTAACTAGCCCTAGGTCCGATCCCCCGAATCAATAAAAAAGAATGAATCCAGAAAAATAAGTTAGGAATTATACATACATATCCTCACACTCAGAAAGAACATGGCGGCTGAGTTCTTCGTTGACTGTTAAGTAGACAGACAAATTGTTGTGATTTGGGCGTTTTGGTGATATATCTTGACCTTTCAATAGCAGAAATGCAAAGTACACTTGACTGTTTTATTGCGCAATGATTTTCGATGGCAATGGCACGTTTATATGCTATTTACGGGAGACGGACCAATTCTACAATTAGACCGAAGCGATAAATTTTGATGATGATTGCATTAAACGAAAATGTCGGCGGATGCCATAGATTCATGAGTGTAACTGATATGTGATGCGATCGTCAAACAGTAGATCAACCAAGGTTGTTTCCAACACTTTTGACATCATTTTTTAGTTGTTAAATAAAGGAGTTCGTGTCAGTTGTAGCATTTCATTGGTTGAGTTGTATTAATGAACATAACATTACCAATTAGAGTTGGGAAAATATTTATCACACTTTATGAGATATGAAAACAATATCACATGGCTGCATAATACTGGAATTTACTTATTTATGGAGTAAATGTTTATATCTGCTATGGAATATCGCATGGTATATATATATATGTGTTCATATCTGATATGGAAAATCTTTTTTCATATAAATTTAGATAGATATCTGTATCTATATCTGCTATAGAAAAACGCTCGGTACACAGATGTATGTGTTCATATCTGATATAGATAATATTTTGGCACATAAGTACATATTAGTATATATTTGCTTGGAAAATATTTGGCTCATATATCGTAATGATCCTGTTTTGCCAATTCTCGAGACAACCAGCGTCTTAAGTAAGAGGATAAAAACAAACTGATTTGTGTTAAAAAAAAAATGCTGATCAACCAGCGTTTTCTCAGATCATGCAAAATTAATATTTCCATAAGCCATAATGTAAACATGTTTTTTAGATTTTATATCAGTTTAACTTTATTTTCAGGTTTATTGGGAACAAAACTTCAACAACAACCTTTTTACAATAAGCAGTGATAGTAATATTTTTGTGGCCAATCCCTTGGATGGAGTATATCCCAACAATGTAACAAAATATGAACTGGAGGTCATACAAAATGATGACCACTCTGTTACATACAGATTGACTATAAACCGCTTGGGTAAGACCGACCCAGGGAGGTACATATGTAGTTTGGTTTCATTGGGCAGTGATCCACTTCCTACAACTTCTGCGACTGGTACAGTGACAGTGAGAGGTAAGTGAGTTTGTCTGCCTACCGCCACTTTCTCGCGTGAAACAGACTCTTCCCGCGATTACGTGCCACCTGTCACGAGGGTCTGGTACCATATAGCTGAGTGTGAACCAGAGCAGTCTCCTGCTAGATTGCGATCCCCACTGAGCTTCTGGTACCATTGTCTCGCATCTAACAAACCCTTCCGTGGACCTGGCCCATATCGTGTTAGCTCGCTATCCCACACGAGCTTCTGGTACCAAACCCATATGGCGTTAAATGGTACCAAAGACACTTCTAAATATAGATAGAGGATCTGACACCACAGTCTCGAGTGAACCAGACCATACTGTTAACTTGTCATCCCCGACGAGATTAGCCCGATGTGGTTAGTGCGTTTGTTTGCGTGACCACCTTAGACATTCGTGAATGAGACCGTTCTCGCGTTGAATTGCGTTAAATTCGCCACGAACTTCTGGTACTATAGCTCACCTGAACCTGACCCATCTCGGGAAAATTTGCGATCGTCACTGCGCTATTGGTTCTATTTTCTCCATGAACCAGGCCGTTCAGGCGTTAATTTGATTTGGCACCACAGTCTCTCATAAAACAGACCTGTCTACTGTTAAGCTCCTACCGACAAGCTGCTGGTACCATATTCTCGCGTGAAGCAAACCATTTTGTGTACTTGCGATCCTCAACGTGCTTCTGGGCCATCAAGCGTCAGTTTCCTGGGTCATTATGCCTCATGCAGCTCCGTGGGTCAGTCCCCTGTATAATAATCGTGTTACCGGTCCCTGTGTCATTATGCATCGTATGGTATTTCTGGCTAGGGTTTACACAAAAGAGAAAGTTTCAATTCCCTGGTTCATACATCTTTTCGCGCCAACAATTGTATTCCGAGCTACTCTGCATTGCAACCCTTGACTTATTGGTCGCATATAAATAGAATTACAGCAACGCCCCTTGAGGGATAACATGACCAAGTTTCCAGTTAAAGATCTGATAGCATAAGTTGAATGTTACACTCAAGTTTTTACAATTTGTTTAACTTTGTAAAGCACTATTGGTGTATATATGGAGAATTATTATCTGTAAGGATGGGTACATATGCAATACCCTCATTGAGCTGGTCGAATACCCATTGACTATCGTTGTCATTTTTATTAGCAGTCCTCTCGTACCACAACATCTGTTGGTTGCGTTGTGATTCACAGTTTCCCCGAATGAAACTCTTGGCTAGCGAAGATGTGGTTCCTCACGCGCCAGTTCCTTGAGTCACCCTGCGTTAGTCCATTGGGTCATTATGCGGCAGTCCCGTGTGTCATCATGTTGCAGTTGCCTGGGCCAGTATATGTCGGTTACCGGAGTTGTCATGCGTCCGTTCCATAAGCTATTAGTTACATGAGTAGGACAAAGCACTTCACCTCGCCAAGAGTTTTATTCCAAGCGAGGTATATTCTTCATCACATCTTTTGACGGACCAATGCACTTTAACCAGAATATATAGTCAGGTGAGATGTAAGCAAATACTTGGTTAGATGTTATTGCAGCAGGGGGAGTTAACTCGAATCTTAATCAATTTTTTTCACCAATGGGACGTAGCTGTAGATTCTGGTTAGAGCGATTCGGCCCTCTTGATTAGCGAACATGATGGCAATAATGCTTGGTGGATCTACTCAGCCTCACTCTCAAACCTGAATGCATTTTATTAAAAGAAAAATAAATACCCATAATGGGCTTTTGATCCAACATTTATGAATTTCATTTAAAGGTATACCAAGCGGACCTATAATTGTCTACGATATTGGTGAAGTGACAGGACGAATCGACGAGAGTGCCGTTTTGAGCTGCGTAGTAGCATACAAGGGAACCAGTGTAGTAAGTAGCCTATACTCGTTTTATTTTGAACATTAAAATTAACTTGTATTAAACGTGGGATTCCTTACATCACATTCTATCTCGCTGTATTTATATCGTAATCGTTTAGGCGACATTGGGTAAGTTTTTATCTGGTAGTCTATATATGTAGTCTATAGTGTTATACAATTCAAGATATACGTAAATGTTGTCAAGGAATACATTTGCTCCAGTGACATCTTTTTCTGCGACAGAAGCTCCACGACATTTAAGCCGACGCAATACTGTTTATTTAGAACTTCAGAAATATATTTTTTTACGTAGATCGATAACACTCGAAAGACAGTATACTTTGTGGCGAATGGTGTGTGTTTCTTTCTGTAAGGTTATTTGTGTTGTTTTATCTTCAAAAAAGGAATTGCATTTATCTACAGCTGAATGACAATAGCAAAGTCCCGAGTATTTAAACAGTTGCAATTTGCTTGTCTATGACCGCACAATTTAGGTCATTTAAGCGAATGTCACTTCATTTAAAATGATCTTGGTCAATTACCTAACGTGCTGTACACAAGCCATGGGGTTAGGTGGCGACGGTTTAAATCAAATGATTCCAGGTATACACTATAATTTAACGATTGGCTGGGTGTTGTGAAAATAGGTGAAAAGCAGGCGGTGTCCCAGGAAGGAGATATGACTTGTCAATATTATAAGAACGCTTTTGTTCAGTGCTCAAAGCGCAAAGTCAGGGCGAACAGTATAATTTTTAATGTAGTTTTAACAGATATTTTGCTATATGTATATATCTTAACGATTTTACACAAGTCATTTGGCATTGATTTTTATTCCGTTTTTTTTTTTTTTTCGTTTTTTTTGCTGCTTGTTTTTCTTTTTATTTTTTTGTTTTTGTGGAATTTTAAAACAACAAAAAACCCAACGAATGCCAATTGTCTTGTTGTTATAGGCGTATTCACTTTGTTGGCTACAGTTCTCCTTCGAGGGTACACCATTCTAACGAGTCTGTCGTCGTTTTTCACCGTCAATTATATTAATTTTATCGCTTTCAAAATCTCGTGCAACAGTTTGACGCCTTTTTTTGCTAATCAAGCACTTTGTGCAAAAGCTATTCAGAAAATAAAATGACAGTGGTATTTTCCATCTTGTATTGCAATAAATAAATACCTTTTCATGTGTAACATTGGGGATTTATTTTAGGTGAAATGGATACGTCAGAGGGACAATCAAGAAATCTCTTCAGATGGTACTTTAACGATAAGTAGCTCGGGAGTGACGAATGGAAAGAATAAATTCTCCTTGCTGGCTAAGACACAAAATTCTGGAGAGCGCTTTGATTTAACATTTAACAATTTATCTGAAGAAGACAACGGGAGATATGTGTGTCAAGTTGGGACGAGTAACACGCCGTATACACGCACTACAGGGACGCTTTCTGTACTTGGTAAGTCTGCAGACATGTGGATAGTTTTAATGATGTTCTGCGTATTTAAAGCACGGCTGAGACAAAATGTGAGTTCTTAACGGTAGATAAATCCATCCTCACAAGTAAGCCTAACAAATTCACAATTCTTGGAAACCTCATTGTATTAATTTAACTGTGAATCTGAGTAAATTTTTATGCTGCGAAATAGTTCGCAAATCATACCAAGTTGAGAATAGGAATTGATTAAAAGTGTATATTGTAATCTAGGGTGAAATAGCCCTGTATTTCATATAATTGTTTGTTTATACTAGTAAAACTTGCCTCCACGCTTTCTCTCCAGTCGAGAGCGGAACCATAAGGCAAATAGTCGAACAGGGTGATCTCCCTTGTATCCGTATATACATGACAGTATATAAGTAAGCTATGTTGGGCTTAGAACCAGGACATCTATACCAAACCTGCGTGTCTTATTAATAACTTCAATCTTTGTCAATTTCTTCAAATTAATTCCGAAATGCAATCACGTGATCATACAGTCAGAGTTTCGATCAATGACGTTGTTTCCAATCTTCCACGGACGAAGCAATGTCTGAACTTAAACCTCATGTAAAGTCTGCTAAAAACTCCCTACTCTTGTAACCCCAATAAATCTCATTTCATATCAATGCATTGGATATATGAATTTGAAAGTCGCCGAAACGAACGCATTTACTTTTACGCTTGGGTCATAGTTTTTGATCGACGTCCGCCCGATGCGGCCGTTTTACCATCCATGACTACTGCTTAAGCGATAGCCGAATCGTATGGAACCTGACATGCCCTCTCACGGAGACGTTTTGATTGGGATATCAGTTCATTGGCATGACATGGGATTTTTGAATAACAAGAGAAATATTTATCAATACAATGTATGTGCTTTCTAGGACGATTCCTAGCGAAATTGATTAAGCAGGTTTGTGTGAAGAAAAAAGCTCTTGTATTTTTTCAGACCTAATAAATACCCAAAAAACAGTAATGTTGTCGTATTTGTCAAAAACGTATTTTATTTTCTAATAATGTCAGACACGTATGTAGTAAAACAAAACAAACAAGTTCTGAAATACATGTACCACTGTTTTTTTGTAATATAAGGTGGGTGACTGGAGAAAGCTTCCTGTTTGTTACCTATATACAAAAAAACACGAAGCTGATGTGTTTAGGGCAGCATCGCTTTGGGTTTGGAATTGTCCTCTTTTGTCATTGTTGGTATCGAAGTCGAGGACGAATTCTTTTGCCACACTATCATAGAAAGACAAAACATGTACATGGTAAACACGCAAATTCGACCTTTACAGCTTTTCGACAAACGCTAAACCCCCACAAGTTATTATCTTTAAATTTACCTGTCTTGAATTTTAAAAAAAACGAAGTACTTCGGGTTATTAAACTCATCTGGCAGGATTTAAGTCCAATAGTAAAAGAAACCACCCTGGATATCCGCTGGCAATAATCGATGACATCAGAGGACAATAACAGGACAAAATACATAAACATCTCACACAAAACGGCTTCGTATTGACGCACACCACCGAGAGCCCCAACCCAAAATAAACCGCGCTATTCTCCTATTTAAAGAAATTATATTAATTATTTCACGTAAACATCTGCCCCATAAATATTTAGGTTTGCGGACACTGACTTTGACATGCGGTGGAATAGTGAACAACTGTCCAGCACTACTATAGTTTTAGTACTTTAGTCGAGGTAACCTGCCATTGTGCCTATGCAACATTTACACTGATTATTTATTGTTGTATCATTATGATAAATTTTTATTGTCTATTTTTTTCTTGTTGCTCGTTTTAGTGCCGCCTTCAATAACCTCTGAAACTCCTGTAAACAGCACCTTACAGATCGGAGGGGCTCTAGAATTAACCTGTAAAGCCACGGGTTCACCAACACCTGTAGTAGTCTGGCAAAGAGTGGATTCCTTAAAGTTACCAAATGGTCAACAGACATATACAGTAAGTCATCAAAACTCGATCGATTCGCTTGATTTAGGTTCATTGTGGTACTCAAGAGTACTTACCGTGTACGACCCTTGCATATAAATGACTGTAGTTCATTAAAAATAAATATGTCTACACTTCTTTTAAAAAAATGGCCCGAAAACAACTCTTTTAAGATTCTTCAATCATGGCTCTGGCGGAATATTTTATAGTTTTATATGGAACCCACACAGATATTGTTCAAAGTATTTCTCTCATTCTTACTGTATAAACGAACCGTTTTTGTCCATAATGGTTCTATATATATGGTTCCGTCTTTTTTAGAGAACCGTTTTTCCATATTTGTGGTCCATCTTTCCTAAACAACCCTCAAAGAACCATTATCTCTAAGACTGTTGTACAGAAACACCGTCCATCTTCTCAGTCCGCTAAGGTTTGAGTGTTTCAGGATGACCTAGTTATAATCCTCAATTAAGATCTTCAAATTATTACTGTTGTTCAGTGAATCAATAAAAATAGATCATCGCTGAAAACCTTAGGCGATATTTTATTTAAGTCTGATTTCCCACACATGATGATCTCTCAATATCTTATGCAGCTATGAACGTTTTCGGGTGCATCAGAACCCATACATCAATCCTCAACTTTATTCTTCATAGCACTGGAATGAAGAGTATATAATACAAGCTAACAGATAAAATGAGTGTTTGTTTCAGCGGTTTCCGAAGCCTAGCTCATGTCTGTCCAATCAGGACGATATAATAGGTACAACAATGTTCTTGAATCTATCTTCGAATAGATTTTTCAGTGCGTCCATTAAATTTTCACTAAAATTTAGGAAGACAGTATTAACCGTGTGATTCCCTTCCATGTGCGAACACGTGGTGAATCTACCGTATTGAGATGAACTTTTACAAGCATAAGCATAATAGCATAAGAAAAAGATAGTGTAGGTCCCCCATGCACAACCTGCAAGTTTTCTCAACTAGAATCTGTTCAATCCAAAGAAAGCGTTATCCCAAAATAACAAAACTACTTCTCAAAGTCACTTTCTGAAAAGCAGAAAAAAACAATCATTGCATACAGCTTTGGGAGCTGTGTCATTATTCCATTAGCGTGGTTGTGAATGGCAATAGGTTGGGTATGTGGGTCGCCAAGGCCTCGGAAGCTTTGAGGGAGCTACAAGCCCGGAGATATATCTTAGCGATTACAGGCTAACAAATCCACCATATCCCAGACTGAAAACCGTCCTACACGCAGGTGGTCAATTGAAACTTTAACAAAATAATATTCGATAAGTTCTTCATTAAACAATATAAGAGTGATACATGTATTACAGAATATAAACTCGATTCAAAATTTGACTTTCTAGGCTGTTAACGATTTTACGTGTAATTCCGGATATTCTTATGGATTAAAAGGTTATATACATAGGCCTACAAGTGAAGGGGATTATTTTAATTTACAAATGTTTTTATCTTCATTTTGCACGCATTGCATAAGCTATACAATGGACAATGCTCTCCGCTCAAAATATACATATATTAACATCACGGGTCTTTGTGTTATTTTACTCGGTTTCATGTATTTTTTTGTCCTCGGTTTAACAGACTTTTAGAGACTATTGTATTACTTTTGCAGTGAAATTTGCACACATAGCCCTGACAAAAAGAATATGTTCATAATATTGATATTTTAAGTTTTTGTTAGATGTTTTACTCATTAATTTACCGAGGTGGATAAATCTAAATGCGTCATAAATAGCTGAGCACAAGACGAAGAAGGCATTATGTTTATAAACTGTAAGTCTACTTCACTTTCCCACGCTTAAATACAGGACATTGCTAACGATCATTGATTCATCCGTCACAATTTTGTACAAAATGCAATGAAAATTATGTCCTTATTTTTTAAATAATATATTTCACCATAATTTACTACAGATATGTACATGTATATAGCAACACACAATGGCATGGGAGACGGATCCATTCGAATAACTATGTTGATAAAATATCAACACATGTAGAATAATGAAGGGATAAATAGCTTGCCATAACCGGCCATGTGTTTAGACAGGCATCTCTGTCGTTAAACGAAATAACCACAACGAACTAAAATCTATTCAGTGACAAACATTTTGCTATTTTTTCAGGGTCCAACAATAAACATTGTGAATGCAGATAAAGATCAACGCGGTTTATACAGATGCCACGCTTCTAATAAAGTTTTACCAGATGAAGAGCTCCTTTTCCGGGTACTGGTTGAGTTTTCGCCAACAGTTCAAGCCATACACCAGAGCACCTCACAGGCCATACACTTTCCTGTCGAGATAAGTTGCGCCATAGAAGGTAATGTACAGATGACAAGGGCATATTGATCGCATCTTTCCTATGATCTGTAAAAACCTATAGTGAGTCTGTTGAATGCAAAGGATCAGTAACCATGATTTGCTGGAGATTTACTGACATATTAAATTAGGTTCTTCAGGTTGGAAAACTGCTTAAAGGAAAGAGTTTCTCATACTTTCACATGATTAAATGAACGCGTAACACAAATCATGTCTAAATATTTTACCAAATACATTTTTTTACCAAATGCCACTTACTGGCCTATCCAGGTCATAGGTAATCTGTTTGGACTAATCTACCAGAAAGGTCAAGGCCATTTCACATATACCTCCGATAATCTCCCCCTATAGCTGTTGGTTGCTCAAAAAACAAATTTTTATTTAGGGTTAGCATAAATATAAACAGGAGTGATCCATTATTTGCCAAGGAGGGTTCGAAGATGCATGAATTATCCTACGCATTATAACATGGTATACAATAATTTATTTCCATTTCAAGATATCAGCATTGATTGAAAACAATTCATGCAACAGACCAAATTATGTATATCAACAATACATTACAAGTTAACTCCCCATTGCAATAATGAAGCGATGCAATATCCTTCAGGATTATTTCATTTCAAATATGTGTATTTGTTTTAATTATTCCAAATCTGATCGGCGTTTTAATGGGGCTCTGACACTGTCATTAGTTTTGTGTTTAAACGCATAATAATTATGTGACTCGGCCTTCTGAAGCCAGAAAAAATAATCCAGCGATATGTATTTAAGGTTAATCTGTATATGTATGCAGACACAGTTTTAACTGTCACTTGTCACTTCACATATGATAAATAGCTACCTATAAAAATATAAAATTCGGCCTACATGCCATTACTCATCTTCTCTAGCCAAGAGTTTTATTCCGAGCTACTCTGTATTTAAACGAGTGTATAGCTTGTAACAGACCTCTTGGCTAGTCAAGATGGCAATTACATTTTGTTTGTCTGTTTATCGAGATAAGTTTCCTTACAGGCTTCCCTGATGTTAAACCCACCTGGTACAAAGTAGAGTCGGGGAGTCGAAGGGAAATAATCGAAAGCCCTGGTTATGCCATATTAAACTTGGCTGGTGATGGCTGGATCCAGAAAATTTCCACAAGCAGATTTATATTACGAATAGAGGCGGTGGCTTTAACAGATTACGGACAATACCAATGCGAGGCGGTATCAGCACGTGGTTCAAGCGCAGACCTTATCACAATATCACGTGAGTATTATCAGAATACTCCATGTATATAGTCATGCAACATAGATCACTTTTGGAAATGTGACAGAGAAAAGGGCGTAAATATTATATTCTATTTAAAGATCTACATAACTTTTTTGTCAAAAGACGGGCAATACTTGTCACTAATGACTTGTATTGTTTCTGTTCAACTATTTGCCAAACTTATGGATACCCATTGTACATTCCATTGAAATGTAGGCAGTTTGGATAAAACAAAGTTTGAATACTTGTTTCATTATATCGATAGGCGCAGCCATGTTTGACCAAACCTATAGGCCTTCGCCTGTGCAACGTTTACTGAGTCAGTAAAAGTTGGAAGTAACCAAAACAAAGACGCAAAACGTGAAGAAATAGTTTTCGTTCACACAGTCGTCTCTCTGTTAACCTTGATGGTCATCAATTCACGCCGTTAACTTTCTCGAGAGACTTAAATAGTCCGCCCTATAGTCACGCAGCTCCACCAGAGGACGCACGCTACTATATCATGTGACCCATAACGATGGGTAACACTGCAATAAATATATTTCGCAGTTCTTCATAGGTTTATATTTAATGGTCAACTGAGCATTATCTTTGCATTTAGATTGTCCTTGTCCGTAAATGTTAAATCTTTCAATATTTATTCGAACAGCCGCAGTATCTGGCAGTTTCACAATTGAACACAATTAATGGTTCATTATATGTGGGTTGTATTTATAACCGGTACATACTTAAACAAGAGTCATCAGAAGGTGACATATACCCCCCCCCC